>JAWQUT010000622.1:121500-134526 GCA_033807755.1 Ellobium chinense | reverse complement strand
TTTTTTTTTTTTTTGCATTGCCAACAGGTTTCCATCAGATTCTCCCAGAAATGTGAAAAATGACTCTGGCCAGTTTTACAGCACAATGATGTATATTTCGATAGGTTTCCTTGAGTGTCAGTTCTAACATCTTGGTAGCTTCAGCACTTTCGCAGCTTCACGAACAATTGCTGTGTGTGAAGGGTTTAAGAAAAGCTCATTGGCTTTACATAGCTCTAATTCAATATACATGTAGACTATGCAACAATTTTCTCACGATCCTGATATAATTTCGAGAGAGAAAACAAAGTCCTCACTGTCAAAAAATGTCTTTTTCAGCCAGTTTCATATCTGCCATCGGCTGTAGTGTATATTTTACGGTGAAGTGTGTGAATTTATACTTCAGAAATCTTGTCATCTTCAGATCATTCTCGTTATCGCAGTCAAAAAGGTGTTAAACATAATTAAAACGCTGTCTTCCATTAATCTGAGATTTCCAAAGGAAGTGCTCTAGACCTATATATTAACACTGTCCAATAAGCAATTATCAAACCTTTCATTTTAAATATCAGCAATATAAGCATTTCTCTGGATGGGATTGCCAAGCCTAGCACTATCATTACCACATTTCGAATTTGTCTTACGGAGCATACTGGCGGTAGACAAATTAAGTGTGACGAGATCTTCGGTTCCTGGACTTTTACCAGAGAAACCATTTTTTTTTGTCTCTGCAAATTCAAAACAACAACGGGCGTTACACAAAGTTTTACAAAGTTGTTTGGTGGGGTTTTTTTTAATGTATACATAAAACTTCTCTAATAAAGACAAAATGACGGTGACAGTAACATGCTTGATTTCAAGACTGTAGGTAGCTTCGTGGTGCAACAGATCAAAGCGTTAAATGACCTGATCGCTTTAGCTTTATTATAATTATCATAAATATGAGATATGCTGGCCACATTATCTATCAACAAACTCATGATATGAGAGGCTCTTAAAAACAAAGTCTCTGAAACCTGAAGCCCGAGGCCTACTCATATTTAAGATAGCTTTTGAAATTTTACATCGGAGATGATTTTTGGGGGAAAACAAAGAAATTGAAAAAGGAAGACAAAAACAAAGCAACATGAAAGGTAGCATAGAGTGTGTGTGTGTGTATGTGTGTGTGTGTGTGTGTGTGTGTGTGTGTGTGTGTGTGTGTGTGTGTGTGTGTGTGTGTGTGTGTGTGTGTGAAGGACAAGGTCGAGTATGCTTAACTGTGGTGTGCTCTGCTATCATCTCGTACTAACTTTGTAATCTTCCTACCGATCATAATAAGAGACTCACTTTAAACAGTAGTCTATATGAAAAAAAGAAGAGAAAAGTATACAAAAAGTAATGTTAGGTAAGTCGGGTTGGCCAGTTGGATGGATGAAGGTCGAGTAGGTCTATTAATTACTGTACTGACTTCTTCCCCGCTTACTTCATATTTACTTCTCGTACTAACGTTGTAATCTTGCTACTAATCACAAGAGACTCAATTCAAGCAAGAGTCTATAATTACATAATTCTCAACCTTTTATGACTAAGGCAATGTATAGTATGTGTAGGATACTTTTATGCCTGTGCGGTTGAAAGAGGTCGTTTAATTAAAGATTTGAACCCTTCCACCAATACTCTTAGCCCGAGAATAGATGGATCAACTGGGAAAAGTTTATGCGATTGCTTTATTCTGCACGCAACTTTGGCATTTGCATATTATAAGACGCAGGCAGATTACCGTAAACTGCCTTTTTCACTGTTGTTAAAGCCAGTTTCTTAAATAAAAATATTATTATGATTACTACTACTTCAGAGCTTGCATTTTAACGATGGGATCTCTTACCATCATAAGAATTATATTAACTCTGCATGTTGAACGCTGCTAAGGCTGCATCCAGCACAGATACACTAATCTAATTATTTATTCTTACGATGGTAAGAAATCCCACTGTTAATGCGCAAGCTCTCAACCATTTAACAGAATGCACTTCTTCGTTTGTTGCTTGTAGACACGCTTATCATTATCATATGGTCCGTTTTGATGCATATCATGGTATTTCAGGGCTGCATTTGTTAGGTCTTTGCGGCCTTGAAGTCTGTGAGCAGTCCTTAGAAAAGGGGGTATTAGGGGTATTTTTTTTTTATAAGAGCACGCCAGTCACAAAGAAGAAGAGTGCACACCTACTAGAGGTTTATTAGAAATGTGACGTCTTTTGAATCACAGGAAGAGAACCCTCATCAACACGGCAGCAACTATTCACGGTTTCAAATTTGTTAGTGGAACATCTTATTGACAGCCATGTGTCGCAGAAGAATGTAGCATGAATCAACAGCTGCATTTATGATAATGAATGAGGCAAGGATAAAAGTAGAGTAAATACTGACTCGCAGGTCAGTGCATTATTTTCTGTCTCTTCCACCTTAGTCGACGCCATCTTGTCTCCACCGCGTTAGACACAGCCATCTTAACTTGCGTAGAGACCGATACTTTCCTTCCCCCTTTGCGAAGCCGCAAAGACCTAACAAATGCAGCCCCGAAATACCATGATATGCATCAAAACGGACCATGTGATAATGATAAGCGTGTTTACAAGCAACAAATGAAGAAGTGCATTCTGTTAAATGGTTGAGAGCTTGCGCAACAGTGGGATTTCTTACCATCGTAAGAATAAATAATTAGATAAGTGTATCTGTGTAGCTTCTCATTTCGTCAAAATACAATTACAGACCAAAGAAATGTTGCCCTGAAAAATGTAGCTTGGAGCATTGATAAATAAATATACTAGCATAAAGAGATTGTGCATTTCATGAACGAATGATTCAGATGTCGCTAAAACTCAGTAATAAGGGTATTCAAAATAAATGAATGAAGTGGGTGGTTCTCTCAATATTAATATCAAATACGGGTGTTTTGGTTTGTTGTTTTTTTTTTCAGTCATGTCATTCACTTCGTCGGCTGTATGACAAAGAGGCGAATAGGTAACAACGCCTGTACGACGAAAATGCGAACGTTTAACTTCTCTGCATGACGAAGAGGTGAACCGCCCAAATCAGTGTTCAGAGAAATTTGGATTTGAAAATTTTGTACTTCTATCATCACCGATTCCTCTAAAATTTTAACCCCAATCGGTAGTTTTCTTGTGCATTGTTATAGTTTAGTATATCAGTTACCCGTGTCTTGCTCAATTTATGGTTTGGTGAAGTGTGTGTCATGCATTTTCGTTTTTAGATAAAGAAGCCACATATTCGCCCCTACGTCATGCAGGAAACGGGTCATTCACACGCGGTTCATATTTTGTTGTCTGGCCAGCTGTCGACTATTAATCATAATCATGCAGAATTAAATTTGTTGTCCCCATACTCTCTTTCTCTTTCTCTCGTCCTCTTTCTTTTTCGCCTCCTCTGACCTGCTCTTTTTTTCCCATTCCCTGTCCCATTCTCAAACTTACTAGTTGACTTTGCATGATTTTAACTTTTATTTACGCAAAATAAAAGGCCATACGTCTTCTGTGATAATGAACAGTAGTTTATAAATAAGACGTAGCTCAGTCAAATGATCATAGACAACAGTAGTTGCTTTCATCAATATTGTAATACGCTGGATCATATTACGGAAAGCATGAGTCACATGTTTTGTTGCTTTTGATTTAGGTAGACAAACGAATCGGTGCGATTTTGACCTACACTTCGTCGCATCTTGTGTGTGTGTGTGTGTGTGTGTGTGTGTGTGTGTGTGTGTGTGTGTGTGTGTGTGTGTGTGTGTGTGTGTGTGTGTGTGTGTGTGTGTGTGTGTTATGTATACGTGTGTGTTTCAACATTTCACTCGTTCTTAATCCTTTTGTTATTAGCTGCGTCCAAGATCCTAAAATTCTTAAACAGCGGGAAAGGAAATGAACGTAACTTATATGTGTGCTTATTTAGCCTTCTGGAGGTTTTATTTCTTTTGGATTGATAGCATGACCATATGGTTTGTACGTATGTGCCCTATTCCTTCCCGCCTGATAGCTGGCCTATTTCTTTTCGGGGAACTTATTTGATTCAGTGTGCTCTCTAGATAGTTACAGACCTTTGCTGACGAGAACTTTCTTCCCGGATTTATTTAGAGGTGTCCTTCTTGTTGTCGAGCTCTGCCTACTCCGACTTTGATTTTCCAGGGTGAGTTCCCTGGGCAGGCAGGCAGTGGATATCGGGACATGTCCACTCGCCGGTGGGCCCACCATTGCCTCATCTATCGGAGGGGTCCTGCTCTGCCGAGGGTTTCTGTAGGGCTATCCCACCCTTGGCGCAAGTTTCATCCCTGTGGACTCGGGGGTGGTTGGGGGGGGGGGGGTGTCGGTTTATTGGCGCCGAGAGATCGCCATCTGCCAGAGCCGTGTTGATGAGAAAAGGGAGCACCGAATTAAATACAGCCACACGTGAAGGCACGGTTGGCTTGGTTGACAGACAGGCATTTCCCACTATTTATTATGAGGGACCTGGCATATCAACCCTTACGCCCCAGGATAATAGTAAACGTTGAGGCTTCTCCGCCTGCCTTAGTGTGGTGATGCAAATGTTTGTTGAACACTATAGTGAACGAAATGGACCGAGGAAGAGTTTTGAAAGAGCGGTAGGACGTCTATGGGGTTGGATTTCAGGAAAAAAAAATACATATTCAGTCTTTATCCTCCTCATTTCTCATCGACGGACTCGACTTTGGACCAGGCAGTGTCGGAATTCCTGTTTGTTTGTTTGTTTGTTTGTTTGTTTGTTTGTTTGTTTGTTTGTTTGTTTGTTTGGCTGGCTGACTTGCTGGCTGGCCGGTCGGCCGGTTGCTTGCTTGCTTGCTTGCTTGCTTGCTTGCTTGCTTGCTTGCTTAGTGCCCTTTCTCCCTCAGTATGCCAGCCTAATGGAACCATACTACGTACTCACGAAAACTTCCATTGTAAAAGTAGGCGAGTGGAATAAAGGAATTGTGGACCGCCATCTTATCGTTAAGGTTTTCACATTTTTTAAAATTCTCGAGGCAGGCAAATTGGAGAAGGAACAGAGACGGCAAACGTCATTTTCATGTTTGAGAGTTAAATGTGACTTTCTCCCTGCTACTTTTTGTCATTCTTTTGATGCCCCATCCAAGTTTCCGCTAAGAAAACAGTCACCCTCCTGGAAAAAAAAGTAACTTTATTTTCTTTTCATGTTACATTTTCCCTAGGTAAAATTAACATTACCTTTTTTTCCCAGGTTACTTTTTTCCTGGTACTTGTAATGTACACGTTCCTTAGTAAAATGACTGCAAATAAAGTGTTACTGTCATTGTCATTGTTTGTAGGGCTGTCTCCGCATTAGGTGGGTTTGCGTCCTTACCCCTTTCCCCGGCGACATATTTCACATCACATTCCTGACAAGACGGGTGTATCACACCCGTATAGTATTTATATAGAAAAAAATAAATTTACCTGGTTCCTGACAACATGGGTGTTGCACACCCATACATTTATTTACATAGGGAAACTATTAACAGCTATAAACTCTGAAGCCTCTTTTATTTTTGCAACATTTTCTCCTACATACAGCACAAAAATCTGGCCTCTTAAGCCACATTTTCCCACCAGCAATTTGGCAAAGTATAACTGTGGACGAACAATTGGTTCCTTTCAGAGGCCGCTGTAGTTTTATTCAGTACATGCCGTCCAAGCCCGACAAATATGGATTGAAGATTTTTTGGGCTTGCGACGCATCTACAGATTATCCACTGAGACTGAGAGGTTCCCCATATCTGTGAAAAGAACCAACCACCGCCAGACCAGTCGACCGAAATCTTAGCATCGCTGCAAACATGGTGCAAACATTAACTAAGGACTTCCAAGGCACTGGTCGCAACAATACTTGCGACAACTATTTTACAGACCTGAAGCTGGCTGAGTCACTTGCCAAGACAAGACTGACGCTGATAGGGACAATAAAAAGGAACAAAACCTTTCTTCCATTGGACTTTCAGGAGAAGAAAGCAATTGACCTAGGAGATTCAAAGTTCCTTTTTAGGCACGAGACCACCCTTGTATCATATCAGAGCAAACGGCAAAAGAACGTTTTGCTTCTCAGCACAATGCATCGAAAGCCTGAAATATGTGCTGAGAGCAAAAAGCCTGAGATTGTGTTGGAGTACAATCGCACAAAAGGGGGCGTGGACGCAATGGACCAGATGGCCCATGCCTTCTCAACCAAAAAGAAAGACGAAGCGCTGGCCTCTAATCATCTTCTTCAACATGCTAGACTTGGCATCCATTGCGTCAAGAGTGGTGTTCAGGATGAAATATCCTGTAGACACTCTCTCACACGAAGACTGCAGGCAGCGCTTCAACATTGACATTGCAAGATCTCTTGCATATGCCCAGATCAAACGTCGATCAACTGTGCCATCGCTGCAGAAACCAGTGAAAGAGAACATTTCCACAGTGTTGAAGATCCTACAACCTACATCACAGCCAATAACGTCGGCTTCAAAACTTCCACCAAAGAAGGCAAAGATCGATGAAAGTGTTGAGAAGAAACAGAAGAGATGTGCACTGTGTCCTACCAAGAGAGATCGAAAAACTAAATCTGCATGTACCAGTTGCCACCGTCATATCTGTCAGGAGCTTGCCATACTATTCTGCCAGAACTGCTCTTCTTAGATTCCCCACAGATGCTCAGCAGTCAATGCCATGTTTATGTTGGGTGTGTGTGTGTGTGTTTGTGTGCGAGAGAGAGAGAGAGAGAGAGAGAGAGAGAGAGAGAGAGTGTGCTCATGTTGGATAAATATGTCAATTTAACAATGGATATTTCAATCTCACTTATTCCTGAATCTAAATTGATGGTTGGTTTTGAAATTAAAGTTGTCATTGATGATTAAAAATCAACTCCTCAGCTTTCTTTGTTTATACTATACTATTATACAAGTATACGGGTGTGATGCACCCAGTTGTCAGGAACTGTAAAAAAAAAAATTGAGCGACCCCCAACAACACCAATGTTACAATATGGTCAATTTGAACCAAACAGGCAATCGACAATGGCGACCTTGAAGATTAGATGAGGTTTAGTCCCATTCCGATTATTGACATTTTGAGTACTCACAAAAATTGGGCGCTCATGGGTGGATTACACCCAGTTGTCAGGGAAAGGGTTAATGTTTCACTGGGTTGTTTTTTTTTTCTCTTCAGTATTCGATTGACGATTAACGTTTTCTGTAATGCGCTCCGCCGCTACACACATCCCATCACGCAAATATTTGCATAAATTCGTTTTTATCCCTCCGTCCTTTTTTTTTTCTTCTGCTAGTTTATAGTCTCTCCTTTCTCGCGTGGTTACCCTCCTTAAGCCATATTGGCCTTCTGGTTACAGACCTGTAAGAGGATTGGACCCTTTTTTCCTCTATGGGCTCTATTAACATTTTGAGCTGCCCACTGAACCCAAAGATTTAGCTTTCACCCAGACCCATACCAGATTGAAGCTCATTATGTGACCCAAATTTTAAGACTTACCCAACCCTTGCAAGCCCGATCAAATTTTGAGCTTGGTTGCTATTTGTAAACAGAGCCTATATTTTTCACTGGTCAACGCCAAACCCCTCCTCTTCCGCCTGAGCACACCCTTGACCTGGCAGTTCCAGCCCAGGGCTAAATAGTGCCTGGTAAAATAAAGTAAAATGGACACAGATTCCCATGATATCAAAATTTCCCCCCTGGAGCCCTTATTACTGGAAGCGGGGCATGCCAAAAGAGGGAAAAGGGGAGATGAAATATACCCCCTAAGTTGTAGGACCACAAAGTGGAAGTAGACTTACAGGCCTGTAACCTTCTATTCGTTTTTCACACACCAAAGAACCCTGCAGGCTGATCCCATATCACTATTGAAACATTTTTTTTCTAAACATCACGGCGTCTCCACATATCATTTAACTTTAAAAGAAATTGAAAACAGAATACAGACTTTCATCATGTGTTCCCCACTTAACAATTTTTTTTTTGGTGGCCTTCCTTGGCATCACAAACTTTATGCATGAATTTGTTTCGACAGAGGTGTTCTTCAGTAACCATTTGAATACAATCTTTGCTTTGCCTAGGCGATAGAAGCTTGGCGTGGAAATAACACAAAATAAAGTTCACTGGAGCTTTCTCAAGGTGTACATGGCTCAGTGTTGGCGTCAGGGTTAGATAAGAGAAAGCAGATCTGGGAGTTCCAACTGTCCGTGAGCAATGTCCAGTGATCCTGTAACTTTACTGGTAAGAGCATATTTATGCATTACCACTCAAACATGGGTATATGTTTGAGCAAAAACATATTTACGAAATGGTACTTCGTTTCTGGTATCAGTCAGTCAGTCAGTCAGTAATGGAATTGACAACAAAATCAAATGATAAACCACTGTCCGTCAGTCATGGAACTGTCAACAAAATCAAATGATAAACGAGCTGTCCGTCAGTCATGGAACTGACAACAAAATCAAATGATAAACCGGCTGTCCGTCAGTCATGGAATTGACAATAAAATCAACAAAATCAAATGATAAACCGGCTGTCCGTCAGTCATGGAATTCACAACAAAATCAAATGATAAACGAGCTGTCCGTTAGTCATGGAATGAACAACAAAATCAAACGATCAATCGGCTGTCCGTCAATCATGGACTTGACAACAAAATCAAATGATAAACCGGCTGTCCGTCAGCCATGGAATTGACAACAACATCAAATGATAAACCAGCTGTCCGTCAGTCATGGAGTTGACAACAACATCTTATGATAAACCGATTGTCTGTCAGTCATGGAATTGACAGCAGATTCAAATGATAAGCCGGATGTTCGTCAGTCATGGAATTGACAACAACCAAAACCGGCTGAACATCAGTCATGGAATTGACAACAAGATCAAATGATAAACCAGCCGCCCTTCAGTCATGGAACTGACAACAAAATCAAATGATAAACCGGTTGCGTGACCTGAGAGTGTACTAAAATCTTCCACCTGCAAGCTGGTGGTCAGGGGCAACAATAAAAAAAATTGTAACATCCCTAATGGAATACTTCTGACTGAGTGAAGAGGTAAGATTAACGTTTCGCTCAAATATTTTTTTTTTTTTTGCTCAAGCGTGGCCTGCTTTGCTCAAAATGTAATGTAACCAAACTACTTTAGATATTAGGTCTTACAACTAAGTGTATATTATTTAACATATCTTCCTCCTTCTTGTTAGAAGCGAGACAATAACACAAAATGAAGTAAACTGACATTTTCTCAAGATGTGTTTGGCTTAGTGATGTCGTCAAGGTTAGATAATAAAAATAATGCGGTTTATAAGTCTCGTATCCAGGCTAATGCCCGCTCACGCGACTTCACACTATTATTACCCCAGCAGGCCTGATCACTCTAGGACTTTCTCGACTCCCTGGGGAGCATACAGTGCCGCTGCCATTTATAGGCACTGATCACTAGAATTCTGACAATATCTTCCACTGCCTATAGCCAGATACCCATTTTACAGACGGGTGGACTGAGGAAAATGTGAATGAAATGCTTCCAGAGAAAGCAGACCTGAGAGTTCCGGGTGTTTTTGGACATTGTCCAGTGACCCTGTATTCCTACTTCAGATATTACGTCTTACAACAAAGAGTATATTTAACATACCTCTTTCCTTCTTGTCAGAGGCTCCTCACCCACCGATAATGATTCCTGTGACGAATGTTAAGTGTATTGGGAAACTGAGGACATTTTTCTTTAGTTTGCTTGGAACTCAAGTTCATTGGAACCCTTTCAAAGTGTCCCTTAGTTAGTGTTGGCTTCAGGGTTAAATAAGAGAAAGCACCTCAAGGAGTTCCGAGGGTCCTTTGACAATGTCCAGTGACCGTCTTTCTGAGCGTCGCTCTTTGCTCTCTAAAGCCTACCTTTTACGCTAGAAGATTTTACCGATTAGTAGATACAGAGCATTTATTATAAAGTGCGGTTGCAAAGTGATTTTTTCCATAATAGGTGGAGTATATCGCCAATTTAATAATGATCCCCTCATCCCGCTATAATTGCACTTCCCCTTCATGCTCCTATCCCCTAACTGAACATTTTGTCTGTCTATCTATCTATCTATCTATCTATCTATCTATCTATCTATCTATCTATCTATCCATCTATCTATCTATTTTTCCCTCCCACCCTTTTCCCTGCGGCTCTCCTCCTTTCTCCCATCCCTATCATCAACATTGCTGGTTGACCTCTTGACTCTGGCAGTATTAACAATTTTTATTCCCCTTTCTGTCTAGCCTATCTGCAGTGGGCTCTCTGCTCCAAAGTCGAAACCATACTGTCCGAATCTTTGAGACTATACATTTGCAACTCAAAGGAGCACGGCTGATGAAAGCCCATAGCAATACAGATTTGAGGATTGAATGACTGAAAGGTATAGATAACACAGCAGTCCGGTCACCCACCTGGATTTATTCTGTGGAACATTCTGACGTCACAGGGAAAGATATTGCTGACAGGCTGGTCGGAAATGCTCAGGTGTTTGGTATCATAACATATATGACAAGGTTAATGTGTTGAAAGACCTGACATTAAAATAGAGGAGGAGGGGGAGGAGGGGGAAATGGAAATACAGTTACCATTGCTGTCTATGTAAAATATCAATAAATAAGAGATGAAAGGTAGAGGAAGAAGATATATAGGCTTACAAGAAACGAAAGAAGAATATACATTCAGGTACAGCAGAGATGGTCAATAGAGAAACTCTTGACTAAGTTTTTAATTGGGTAACGAAGTGCATATGGACCTGTCCAGATGCAATGATGTTGTTTTATCAATAAACAAGATTACAGCCCTGTAATTCTGCTTCAGAGATTAGGTCTTACAACTTAGAGGTAAAGCGTTAACATACCTATCTCCTTCTTGTTAGAAGCCCTTCGCCCATAGATAAAGAACATCGAACGAATGTTAAATGTTCTGGGAAACTGGGGACATTATTTTATTTTGTTTGGAAATAATCTAGCCCTTGTATACTTGTGTGTACTCATCGGTATTAATTCTCTCTGAAAGGTCGGCAGAGACAAAGTAGTCCCTCTCGATTTTAGGAGATAGAAAAAGGAGGATGTGTTTACAATGACCAACCCATAGTTCATTCATACTGTAATTTTCGTGGTGTTCGTCTTAAAATACGAGGCACAGAATGACACAACTACTAAAATGGGCCTGGATGGCCAGTTAGAGTTTGGGTTCGTATGTGAATGTACTAGTACGCTGTGAATATGTGTGAACTTCAGTAGTCTTAATGCTTTAAATGTTCATGTGCTGTGTCGTCTTCTATATTATAAGACTGGATCGGGGACATGGCACGCTCCCTTCCTAACGCATAACCTTCAAAACCGCTGTTTGTACAATTCGGCTGGAAACGTCAACATGTACAATATCCGATACAGAATGTCTGTCTGCTCACGGAAATTGCAAGATTTGATTAATCAATTTTACAAAGTTTGTGCCGCATTTTTCTCTTCGTCTTTGTTTCCGGCATTCATTCTGCCATTTCGTCGACTCCAAATAAAACTTTAAAATTTCGTACCGGAAAGACATTGCGTTTCGTTTGCCACTGGAAATTTGAACGCACACGCCGACACCAGATCGTGGAAAAAACAAAATAACATTTCTCTAGCGGATGACGTTATCCAAATTTGCGTACGCGGGAATATTCATAGGCGGGAATCACAGCTGCTGTAATGCTTCGGGTGAAGGGTTGGATGGAAGGGGGAAGGGAAGGGGGGAGAAACGTGATAGTTCACAGACGCTTCACATCCTTCCCTCCCCCCCCCCCCNTCCCCCTTCCCGGCAGCGCCGGGATACTTCAGCTAATATATTATAATTTTGCCCATGTACCACAGCTGTGGTCTGGGCTTATCCCCTTGTTAAATTTGTTCAAGGGACAATTCGAAAAGCTTGCGTAGCCTTTGCACAGTGGTATGAGGCTAACAAAATGAATTACCGATAAATAGGACATTGATGCTTCCTCTTAAGAGCTAGAGTACCTCAAATATCTGAACAAACTCTGATTTGCTAATGTTGACACATACACGCCATTATTCCCACATACACGCAGATTCCCACTCCCGTGACTCGACGCTTACAATTAAAGATATTCAATCTTATGTGTTCTGCTTTTTTTGTTTTTTGGTTATGTTTTGTGGCACACCTCTTCCTGCTAATAAAAGATTTTTAGAGCTTGCTGAATTGGTCATCATTACATGTGATACAAAGAGTATGTAAAAGATTTCCCCGTGCTAGCCTGTTTACAGTTTGCCTTTTCAAGCTGTGCACATTCAAAACCAAAATTATTCATGCATGCCTCTTTAATAATGACTTCGGTGGTTTGTTTTGTGATGCCTTGGGCCGTGAAAGGAGGGGGAACATAATGTGTGCCGAATCCAGAGTCATAACTACCACATCTACAGCCATCTTGATGTATAAGTGGGGAAAGGCTCTGGTGTCCCTTGGGAATACCATGAAGAGCACATAAAGTTATTTCGTTTCACATCAAAATATTATGCGTTTCCCTAAGACAGAAAATCGAATATCTAGGAGACATGGGTGAAATTTGAATAAAACGAGTGGTACTGTTGTAAATAACATTGTCCTAAGTCTCCACCCTTAGAGGAGAAAAATAAAATCTTCAGCACTTTGGTTGCCCTTTTCTTGTAAACTTTATTGCACATTTAAAAAGGTGACAAACTGTGCGATATGCAACAGGACGAGCGTTCGGTGTCCGCTTTTGTGTGATTCATCGTGGAAAATTCGAATTGAACTTATTTATTTTCATTACTCAGTTTCTTTCTGGCTCCTTTGCAGTAGAGTGAAAACCTATTTCTGGACCAGTTTTTTGCTATATAAGTCAATAGCGATCCCTCCTTATATATTCTATATAAAAAAAGGGATCGATATAATATTTCCTTCTTTGGCTATATTACGGTGATCCCTCATGATAATATGGTCTTTGTAATTATTGATCGACTAATCCTAATCCTCCCCCCCTCCCCCA
>JAWQUT010000622.1:107393-119525 GCA_033807755.1 Ellobium chinense | reverse complement strand
AAAAAAAATAACATAACTCAAGAGTTAAATTCCATTCAATTTATTTTGCCTCTGTGCATAGGATAGGTACGAGTTCAGAGGCCCATCTCGTACGTTCTATCCGTAAAATAGCATGTAATATTCCTAACATGGACACTATGAAATGAGAGCCCGGTACTCGGGCATAATCTGTCTTGGGTTGTATACGCCCTTTCCCGTGATGGGGGCGTGAAGTGGGCTTTTCCAAGATAATTCACTCTCCTCTGTGACTTGCTATTTTGTCGACAACAAAAATACATCAAAAATAAAATTTTCTTCCTCTCAACCCGTGGAATGGACACACATTTTTGTAGTTGTGTGCTTAAACAGAATATTTTGTACAAACTCTGTGACATGCATCTCATTTTTGCTGAGGCACAAGGGGCATAACCAAAGCTCAGGCTCCATATTGTAGCTGCACATGGTTAGGTAGAAAAGGCAGAATTGACCACATGTATTTGACCCTACCGGCTGATAGCGATAAGGGTTCGCCACCCAACCTTGAGAGTATTTTGTAAGGTAAGCAAGAAGGGCGGGCGGGGGATCTGCGCCTAATGGATCGAAATATCGAGCCGGGCCTCGGAAAGGAAAGCAGACACAGACCCAGTGTTTTCCAAGCATGATAGATGGGGCTGTGTTGAAAACCACAGATGTGGGCGTGTTCTTGGGAATATTAGGAATCTGGTCTATCATGAAGATACCGCCATATCCCAGGATAGGATCGCTGGCCAGGGCCCGCTCAAGCTGAAGTTTATTCATTCGTCTACTTTGACAGATCTCGCTTTGTCAATCTCCACAACGGCTGGAAACTTGGCATAGGCGATTACGGTTATGGGCTCAGGCAGCGGTTTAGCAAATTTCAAGTCCAATTTGGTGTTCCCCAAATGGTGACCAAGGGATGTGCTGGACAAGTCAAACGCTAAGAGAGTAAAGCCACCTTTATAATCATCGGGTGTAATGCCGTTCTCCTCGTTCAGTTGCATAAGGGCATTATAACCTTCAACAACATCCCCGGATTCAAAAATGGTCTGCAGAGGGGCACGAGGCACGTTCTTTCCATCTACGAAGAATCCGGCAGAGATTAGATGGAAGTGCTGAAAGTTGAACGGATTTTTCTTAAAGCTGCCCGTGTAGGCCTCACTGGTCACTATGGCTACAATCAGTTTTTGAGGCACTTTACCCTGGTACACATCATTCACGGAAAGACTGTACTGACCGCGGGGGATGTTGAACGTTTTGATATCAGACATTTGCAGTGGGTACAGAGCTGGACCGTGACTCAGCATTTTGTCGTGAGCCTGAAGCATATCCGGCGCAACTTTGACACAGCACAAGTTGATAGCCACATCTTGAATCTCCAATTTGTAATTTTCATGATCTGCCATCAAAGAAAAGGCTGAAGTGCTAGGCCACAGGCTAATCTTGAGAGGTACACCATTAAGAACGTATCGGTCCTGCTGTGCCAGATCGTCGAAAAGCGGCCCTTCCATACTCATGATTTTACCATCTTGGGCGGTGACATGTCGTCTAAAAAGACCCCCATTGCCCGAGTTAGGGATAATTACATCCATAGAGCCTGGAGTGTCTATGTAGAATAGCTGGTTCATCAGGTTGGCGTTCTTCTGTGTAGCTGTTGTGTTTAACAAAGTATCGATATACGCTTTGTAAGAATGATTTGGTCCAATTTTAGTGACGGTCATCTGTTGAAGAGCAATTTCTAGCTGGGACCACAGGCTGTGCAAAAGCAGGTTCACGGGAGAAACGCTTTCAACGATCAAGGAATTGCCTGCCGAGTCTTTATCTTTCCAACTGGGAACAGACCCGTCCTCTTTGAGCAGTCTGGCTTTCACTCTCAAAGACGAGCGTTTCAGGTCGTAGTAATAATTAGGTGAGCCATTGATATCAAACACGACCTTACTGTTGGGTGCGAACTGAGTGGTGTGTCTGAACTCCTGCCATTCCACGTCCTCAAGATTTGAAAATTCAACCGGGGGTGCAAACAAATCTAACGCTTTTTCAACTGTGCTTGCCATTTTCCAACAGCTGGATAAGAGGCTTGTTTGCGAAGCTTGGTGCGCTTTCTCTTTGTTAAGGGTTTCAATTTGCTTTGACCTGCGCTGGTAACCTTTATACAGTAGATGTTTTCAGCTCATTCTCAGCTCTCTCTAGGGCGGCAGCCACCGGGGTGACCTGTTTCACACAAGCTTTAGAGGTATCTTTATCTTTTCGTCTCTGTCTCATGACCATGTAAAGACTGGTATCGGAATCAGGAATGTTCCCATCCGCTCGGCCTTTAAGAACGCGATAGTAATCCTCCCAGGTGGGTTTCTCCATGATTGACTATAACATGTGTGCATCAGAGTTCCCTTTATAGATTAGATCGGCGTTCCAGTCTGCGGTTTAGAGTTACCAGACGCATCGGATATTGACATCGCAATAGGAAGCTTAGTAAGTCATAATTGGAGATGAGCGTTCTTAGTTTGCGTATGTTACTCACACGCCGGGAGATCAGATATCTCAATACTCGACTCGAACGTCTTAAAAACTGCCGATCACAAGGCAGGGCATGGAGTTCTCTCGTATACAGTTGTCTAGCAATCTCCATGAGCGCGTTGAGGAGATCTTGTGAAAAACCTCTCGTCAGTACGTTCACTCTATCATGTCTAGTCATCTGGGCCAAACGTATGAGCGTCACAATGTTTCGACGCACGCTATTCATGTCTGTTCACAAGTGTTATAACAATTTTATCTATATTCGACTGCGCAGTTTCACTCCAAATGAAGAACTTGAGGTCCTGTACGGGACGGTTTGATGCGAATGGTATAAAGTAAGGTCGATCGTAGTGAGCAGACCACTCCCTTCTTCTAATTGGACCGGTATATCTTAGCAAAGGTAGAGCTTGACCAAAGACTTCTGAAGTTTCAACTTGAGAGCACAGTATCATTAATGGAGATGGGCTTTTACAAGCCACAAAGATTTCGGCAACAGCCAGTTCCCCTTTAATAGGTTGTTCCAAATGCACGTGAAAATGATGTGGTCTGTTGTCAGGGACATAGTCGGGACTTTGAGTTGAGGTTACGTAAATGTATTTCATGATGAGCACAGCAGTTCAAGTTCTAATATGGTTGGATAGACTTCAGACCTGCGATAATCACCGCACCGGAATGGAAGATGGTAAAACAAACGTGCTTTCGTTTTAGTATTGCTCCGTTGAAGAGCTCGGGCTCATATTGTGCTCCAAGATGTTCAACCAGAGAAATATACTTTACAGGAGATGTCAAACGATGTGCTGCCGATATAGTCACAACTCGCACAGAGTGGAGCCGAACCTGATAGCCCTTACGCTTAATAAGGTGTGCATATCGCTTCAAGGCTTTCATACCCCCTGCGATATCCGATGCCCCAACACAGAACAACTTTCCCGATTGAAATACGGAGCATGTAGCTCCAAGGTCAGGCAAGCGCCAAATCACAGAATGAAAACGAGAATTTATCCTTCCTTCATCTAACGTGTTGACATCAACAGAACAACCAAGATGTCCTGCAATCACGACGTTCGTGATCCTAACCATTGTGATGAATTATGTGGTTTTGGGCGTGCGCTCCTCCTTTTAAATACTTCAATACAGTCGCTCCCATTTGATTGGTTGTTTTTTCTGTTGTCTGATTGGCTGCTTCCTCTGAACTGCTTTGTCATTTGTGAGGACTTGTGGGTTACCAGGCGGTCTGACTGACCAGATGGCCTCGTTCCGAATGAGTCCTTTGGGTGCAGCGACTCGGTGCAATTGGCGAACAAACACAACTAAACCAATAGGTTCATTCTTATAAGCATGCTGTGAATATCGGAGTAGGTCGGCTATATGTGAACCTGGCACAGTTCCATTCTCTGCAATCAGTTCTCCTTTGTCGTTCCAGTCGAAATAGGACAGTAAGGCTTTGGCTCGTTCTCTATAAAGTTTTGATAGGGCCTCCAAGATGCGATTAGCATCTAAGTGTTTGATGTCATCAATCATAACAGTCGATTGAACAGGACGATTGTCTTCATTTCTAGCCCCTTTTAGCAGTTGTCTATATTTGTCTTGAGCTACAAGAATGTGCTTCTTCATGTCAGAGTTATTGCTTGTAGGAACGTGAGCACAGGTTTGAGTTTGAGGTGAGCTTTTTTCTTGGTTACACTCACACTCTTGTCGGCCAAGAGCATCCACAATATTTTTTAGCGTAGTAAGATTCCTTTATAGCCTGCCTTCACTGGAAGATTTTCTTTCAGGATGTTGAAAACCACTTCACACAACGCCTTGAGCTGATCGGTGGTGATGGTTTTAAGTAAGGCTTTCTGTTGAGTTGGAGAAGTGCGTTTTAACAGGTCAAAGCACAAAAGATGTGCATTGTCAATCATCTTGACGTGTCATAAGGCACTGGGACATTCTTCCCTTTATAGATGTTCTGGAACGTAAACAGTCGGATCCTCTACTTCAAAAATGTGCGTACGTAATCTGATTTTGTTGTCGCAAGTTGGAGTAAGATCGACAACGAGATAAGCATAGGGCGTTGTCATGCAATCATCGTAGGCTGCCAGCAGGGCAGCGAACATATTCAACTGCGTGCCCAAACGCTTTATTTGATCCATACCTCGGATTTGTCGGAATAGAATGTAATAACTGGTGTTTAAGGCAACGGATCGAGCTACAGCACCTTTGGGATAAAGATTCTGCAACATATAGATACAGCTTAAATTCATGTGATGTACTTTTTGAGTGAACAGCTGTTCAATGGAGGAGTCCTTCATCATCTCCGACATAACATCATCGAGTACTACGAGCTGGTGAGCACCATTAGCAAAATTCTGAAGATCTTGTTCAGAAGGCAGTCCAGGATGAAACTGAATGCCTGGTATAGTTTGCTCCATTTCCACAAAAAGGGGTTGAAAGGCGCCAAGACAGTAGAGGATTTTGGTAGGCTGTTCTGTAGCAAACAGTTTTTGCTGAAGGAACTTGTAAACCCAGCGTGTTTTGCCACTTTTTGTACATCCTACTACGGCAAAACTACTTCTTGGTTCAAATTAAAGAGGTACTTCAGCTGGATTAGTGCTGAGTATCTCATGACTGGTGCTGGTGCCGACTATCTTATGGTTGGTGCCATTGTAGTGTATCTTGGTGTTGGTGCCGGTGCCGGTGCCGGTGCCAGTGCCGGTGCCGGTGCCGGTGCTGGTGCCGGTGCCAGTACCAATGCCGGTGCCGGTGCCGGTGCCGATGCTGGTGCCGGTGCCGGTGCCGGTGCCGGTGCCGGTGCTGGTGCCGGTGCCGGTGCCGATGCTGGTGCCGGTGCCGGTGCCGTCGTTACTTTTCTTATGATTGGTGATGGCTCCCGTACATCGTCCACGTAAATGTCTGTACAAACTTTTTCGCATCGTGAAGTTACTACCACAATGGGGGCATATGTTATCCATGAAGACGTTGATTAAGTCGCCTGACCTCTCGTCGAATGAAAGGAATCTTGACTACAAGATCTTGCCACTCTTGCAATTTCAACCGGATCCCTTTGATGGTGGGGGTTTCCTTTATAAATTCTCGGATGTCCACCACAGGATCGAGGTGCTGCCGACAGATGCTGACCCTCACTCTGTCATCTAGTCTGAACTGTGCATCACACCCATTTTCTTTTGAGTCGTTAGCTGGAGCCATATCTTCCACAATGAGTTCTCGATCTATAGGTAGTCTCTTTCCCTCATGAGATGCATTGTATATAGACACGCTAGTGCTGAACATGAGCAGGGTGGATATCATGGAATAGAGGATGTAGCGTCGGCTGCATCGCTTTTTGCACTGTTCAACAACATATTTTGAAACACATGTTTTTCACCCAGGTGTACATCCACCTCCAGAACTGCATCTGCTGCGTCATGCAACATCGGCTGATCTTGGTTGGTACCCATGTTCTAAAATGTTAAGGATGAATGCTGTGTTTTCCTTTATAACTTATACGGCTGTACATCTGAGACCCAAGAGTTAAATTTAGCGGGCCAGTGTTTCCATTTTACGTAACATTCTTTCTTTCCTTTTCTCCTTCTGGTTTTAATGACCTTCTCTATCTGATACAGCTGATCTTTGACCACCTGTACTTTTTGAAGTTCCTGTTCGTAAAAGGTGCCGATGACCTCTTCACCGTCCCAGTCGTAAAGGATATAGACAGGAATGCTGGGGTTTAATAGTGAAGATTTCTGCTGTCCAGAACTCGTCAAAATCTCGCGTGAAGGGCGACCTTAAATAACTTATTCTGACTCGGTCCCCCACCTGGAACTTATACTTGTCTCTCTTTTTGTTCACCACCTCTGGCCAGTACAATCGCCACCAGATCGTTGTTTCATCATCAGCGCTGACATTAGCGGGCTCCGTGCCGATAGACCGGTGATATGTATTATTATAACTCTTGGCAAAGTCTTGGAGTTTGTCTATGTAGCGATGGGTTTGTTTGTGAGTAAAATAACGAAAGAGTTTCTTCTTCAATGTTTTCACGGCACGTTCTGCAATATTGGCCTTTTGTTCGTTCTGGGTCACAAAGTGATGTATTCCATTTTGTTTGAACACAGTTTGTACAGGTCGTGCTGTGAATTATCCTCCTTTATCCGTGCGAAGATATTTGGGTGTTCTGCCCAGTTCAAAGACTTCTTAGAACGTCTCGGCCACCTCAGGCCCAGCTTTAGACTTTAAAGGTCTCAGCCACATGTACTTGGACAAAACGTCTATAATGAGTAAGACATAGGAGTACTGGTCGTTGGATGATTTATACGGCCTCATATCCGCTAGATCAGCCTCCCACTGGTCATCAATGCTAGTCACCAGAACTTTATCCCTTTTGAATTTGCGTTTGACGGGTTTGTGTAATGTGTAGGCGTCTTGTCCCTGAAGCCATTGCTTGATCTGAGCCAAACTGTAAGATTTCCCATCTTTCAGGGCCGCTTTATACAATTTGCTTGGCCCAGCATAAGAAGCCGGATGAGATGGGTTATAATATATAGACGTCAAATACTTATCCATGATGATACACATACATATTGTTGGCACCCTTTATAAGTTTCAGATTAGTGAGAGACGGAAGATTAACAAAAGACCTTCACTCCATAATACGTCATTTATTGCACTGGAATACCATGCCAATAGAACAAACACATATTCATTAATGCACATTGTTATCAAAATGTCGTGAAATGACACATCACCCACAATCATGTTAATATCAAAGTTATGAGGCAAGTACATATTTCATTTAAAATTGTACACATAGTCATCATTTTGTACATGCTGATACACATGTGCATCATTTTAGACTTTCAATTTGTACACAACTGGTTTTAAATTTTGTAATGTCCATATGCCAAGCTGGTGATACCATCATCTAACAAGTAACGTTTGTCGTCATATGGGGAAAGACCTATTTTATGGAGAGCAATATTGTACACTTGGTGACCATAGCTTCTGATCTGGTTCATTTGGGAAAGCTGTTGTTGCCTGTCCTCTAAGCACTTCTTGTAGTGTTCATGTTTGATTGTTAGAGAAACCACACTCTTTTTCACCCCTTTGGCCGTTTTCTTCTCTACTAGTTTCCCCCCTTCCTCGTAGATTAGACTGTACATCTTCGGTCTGAGGCCAACAAATTCTTCAATGGACACCCTATGAGTTTCATCTTTCATCTTGCCTATCGCTTTCTTATTGGTGGTGCTGAAAAGGGTGTGAGATTTAGGGTAGTCTGACGTGGCAAACAAGTCTTGGTCTTCTAGCATGTCCGTGTAGATGGTGTCTGTCTGAATGGTGTAGCAGAGCGAGTCAGTGTCAGTAAACAATAGTTGTGCTTTACTCTTGTACTTTGGCTTGATGTGGTTGTAATGAAAGCCATACATGAGGGTTTTCGATAGGTCTAGAACTGAGAAGCCCACATAGATGGGTCTGTTGAGGTAAAGTTTGATTTTTCGCAGGTGGACGGCTGTGAGGTCCTGATTGAAAATTTTGAAGGCATAAAAACTGGGCTTAGCTGTGAGTTTCTTCAGGTTCTTTTCTGTTTGGACCAGCTGAACATCGACGCGTTTTCTCAAATTTTCCATGGTCTTGCCGAACACGCTGATGTTCATTAATTTGAAAAAGTCTTTCTCAAAATCTGATTTGGCTTCCTTTCTTTTCTCTGTGTTAAAGTCTATGTAAGTTTTAAGCCACAGGCTTTGTTTGAAAGACAAGACTCTATGGATTTTCGTCAGTTTCATGCCAAGAGCCAAGTACAGTTTAAGATTCCTATAGTGGAGGACGTAATGTTCTTTGTTTCGTAAATTGGGGACGAGTTTTTCTGACGAGGTCGGGGAGAGGCCTAATTCCTGCAGGAGAGATTTGGCATAGGATGAAAGCATGTCTTGGGTAATGGTCATCTTTTTGGGGGCGAGGGGATAGTCATTGTGTTGGTTATGGAGGGTATTGGGGTATTCTAAATCTACTTCTAAAATGTAGCCTTCTTCAGCATCTTCAGCCACATGCGTCACATCCAAAGTTTCAACCTGCTCGGGGAGGAGCCATTCAAAATCGTGAGTGGGCAGAGGTTGGGACATGGCCCAACCATAAAGGTTGTTGACATCGAGATATATGATATGATTGTTGGGAAGCTGGGAATCGAAATCGGGTACATCAGGATGATTGGCTTTGGCATAGCGGTGAGTGATCATGGAGATCCCTCCCCTTAGACCTTGTTCAATCATTAAATGCATGTCTAGATCGGTAAGGAGTTCTAAGTTCACTCCTGTCATTTTGAGCGCGGCCTGCCACGCCAAGCCAGGTGCTGTATAAAAGTGGGCGGCGTCTAGACCATAGTAAGTAAGGCAAATGTTATGAAAATTTTCAAAGACATCGGCCAAGGCCAAAACATCTGTGATAATATACAAATCATGATAATCTCCCAGAGTCTGCACCTGGAATTCCTGCCATACTTTTTGTGCATGACTGTAATCTTCTTCTTTGATATCCTCTCCACTCAGCATGCTAACAAAGGCAGATTGGGGAGGTAGGGATGTCTCCTGGAATTTCTCAAAAGTATCAAAGTATTCATAGGGATAGACTTATTTTCTGAGCAAGAGGGGTAACTTGTCTACACCAAAGTGAGCAGACATATGAACAAAAGAATGTGATCCCTGTTTGGCTAAATTAGCTACCAGCTTCTCAAGGGAAGTGCCCATAAACTGAAAACTATCAATGAAATCTAAACACCCCAACGAAACTGAAATGTATTTTTCCATATGATTGGGGATACAACTTAATTTTTGGTTTTTAATCTGACCAATGGCTTGCATGATGATGTGCGAGTCGTATCCCCGCAGGTTATAAAGGATCACGGGAATGCGACCGGTAAACTTATAGTTTATATTACAAGAATTGTGAAGTACAAATCTAAATTTCCCGGTCAAATGGTCATGGTCCAGAACACGGTCCGTTCCCAGCTCCTCTTTGCAGATATGGCAATGTGTTGTCAACTCAGCAACCTTCCAGTCATCCTCCGTCATCGTCAGTGGTATCACGGTGTTTAGTTTCTTCTCAATCTTCTCCTGTTCTTCGACCATCGCCTCCACAAATTTCACCGCTGCATCCTCACCCCTATACACCCGCACTGGCTCATCCAAGCCCACAACCTTGTAGGCGTATCCGCAAGGTACGTGCAAGGTCGTCTTCTCCGTGTGAGATTTGGAGGGATCGCGCTCGCAGCCTTGAATTGGGACTTGTAGGCTTTCAAAGTCTGCATATATTACTTAAGGGGCTTTCAGCTGTTTGCGTACATCCTTGTAATACAGCCATTTATCGTCCTCCTGTGGGAGCTCAATGCGTTGAGGGCCGTGGATCTCGCAGTACGGGAGATGTTCCTGTAGTAGGCATTCTTTGGTGAACCCATGAAGGCAATAGGGGCAGTAGTGACGTGAGTCACTGATCTTGCTACGTCAAAAACGGCATTATCACTATATTATACAGTCTCTATTTCTCCCTTCCGTCTCTCTCTCTCTCTCTCTCTCTCTCTCTCTCTCTCCTTCTCTCTCTTTTGCTCTCACGCTGTATTCTTACTGAACGATTGTGTTGACGTCTACTCTGTAAATTTTACGGTCTAAATATAAAATAAACATTACAAGACCTTCCCTACATCCTCAACGAGTGCTAACGCCTGACCCTGTGAGAATAAGAAATCTTAACGAGGTCTATGTCTTGTTTAGTGTTAAAAGCTTTGAGTGTACATTACACCCCTGCCTTAGTATTACTACTAATAATAATGGTGATTATGATGATGGTAAAACAATTAAGATCAGTTTACTTACCTTCAGCTTCTTTAGATTACTGAAGATATTAGGAACAACATTGTGGTGACTGCAACGTGAATATTATGCCAAAAGAAGCGCTCTGACTGCCTTGTATAGCGTTGACTAACAATCGAACAAGAGAATCCAACGTATGCGATGCGAAGCAAAGCACTGGCGCTTTTTCACTGACGCTATCACACGCGCCTCCGCCCTTTATAGCCTAGGCTGTAAAATCGGGTATGGTCTGTGCGTGCTGCCTATCTTCTAAATATAGCGATCACGAAAAACTACTTGACAAAGACGTTGACTGTACGATTGAAGTCTGCGCGCCAATCCCCTGGATTGGTCAATTCATGAAGCAGGTGCACGGACGTGAGCATGGAAAAAAAATCGATATGAGTCATATGGCAGAGACGGGAAGGGTGAGGGTGGCTGATCAATACGCAGCAAGAGCACGCGTGTGTGCGGTGCGTGCAGCGTGCGCCGCGTGCGGGTCCTGAATCCATGATTCCCTGAAAAAAAGTCACAGGAAAAAAAGAATCAAGAAAAAAAGAAACAGGAAAAAAACAGAAACAAGAAAAAAGAAACAGGAAAAAAAGAAACAAGAAAAAAAGAAACAAGAAAAAAAGAAATAAGAAAAAAAGAAATAGGAAAAAAAGAAACAAGAAAAAAAGAAACAGGAAAAAAAGAAACAAGAAAAAAAGAAACAGGAAAAAAAGAAACATGAGCCAAATTTAAAATAAGAAGCCAAACCAGAATATTAATTATATTGGAAGAAAAATACATTGTTGTTGTTGGTTTCAATGTTGTAGGTGTTGGTGTTACTTAGATGTCAAAACTAGTTGGACTGATTTGTTTTATTTTTGCTAGTGATGGGAATATTGGTGTTGATGTTGCCGTTGATTTTTATTTGTTTACGGATAGTCATAGAAGAGATTGCTGTCGGCTGCTCGTTGACAGAATCACGACCATAACTGAAATGACAAATAATATGGTTTTCATTGTTGACTCTTGTTTTGACGATGTTGACTTTAATGATGATCATGTTGGTTGAGAGGTCGGGAAAGTCCTTGTGACCATCTCGTCAGTTTTATAATCCAATTCGCCAACAGTCTGATGCAAAGGTTACAGATTTAAAGGGTGTTTCGGCGATCTCTTTGATGTTTATATGGGACAGGGTTAGCACTTCAGAGACCGACTTTGCCGCTTTGTCGATCAAGCGGCATAGACAGATTAAATTCGTAACGTCTTTCTGCTCTAATGACGAAGGCAAAAAGTTATGACGACATTCCCTTGCGACGTCGCGTGCTGACGCGACAATAGTCTGAGGCAATTCATAGGGTGCGTCGGCGATCATTCATAGGGTATGTCGGGGATCTCTTTGATGGGACCTGACCGCTTCAGCTGACCAGAGTCCGTCAGACAGGGTTATCACTTCAGAGACCGACTTTGTCGATTAGGCGACATAGAAAAGGATAAACTGATAACGCCTTCTGTGGTAGTTTGGATATATACATCAACAACAACAACAACAATAAAAACCACTCCCGTGGTCACGGCTATGATCACTGTTTCCGTAACAAAGAGAAAAAGTAACCATACCAATCTCCTCCATGACTATTTGCAAAAGAAAAAAAAAACCTCAACAGTAACAATGCCAACACTATCAACTAGTCTAAAGCTAGTCTAATGTAATAATTTTAACAGTATCACCATCAACAACACTGTATTTTACTTCCAATATATTCTCGTTTGGTTTCTTATTTTAAATTTGGTTCATGTTTCTTTTTTTCCTGTTTCT
>JAWQUT010000622.1:91944-107164 GCA_033807755.1 Ellobium chinense | reverse complement strand
GGTCGATCAACTGAGAATAAAGAGGATGATATGCCCAACCGAGGGGGAGAGGCTGGGGGAGGGCGGGGAGGATTATGATTAGTCGATCAATAATTACAAAGACCATATCATGAGGGATCACCGTAATATAGCCAATGAAAGAAATATTATATCGATCCCTTTTTTTTTATATAGAATATATAAGGAGGGATCGCTATTGACTTATATAGCAAAAAACTGGTCCAGAAATAGGGTTTTCACTCTACTCTTTGCTTTTAAACGACGAGATAGTCCTACAGCTGTTGCTTCTATCTCGTCAGTGGTTTTGTTTGATGGACTGCGAGGCTGCGCCGAGCAATGAGTGTCTTGGTTTTAACCGGAGCTGGAATCGTTCCATCAAACAGAAACACTGATGAGGATTCCCTTTCTCGTTTAGTAACATAATTATAGAGAAAAGACTATTTATTATTATAGGTTTAATTTTCTCAGTTCTGCACATGTTTTGGCAGTCAGATGTGCTGCCTATGAACACTACGGCGCCCAGTGACTCTGTCAGTGGCAATAGTGTGGGCATTAAGCTCTTTACTGCATCATCCTTGAATAAATGAAAATACCGCTTCCAAAAATAGGACATTAAAATTTTCTTACTCGGAAAGCTAAGCATCAGAAGATCTTCAGAGAAAGATACCCCCGTCTAACAAGTGTTTCGGTTCTTAGACTTCCTGACACTCTAAAGGAGCTCGGCCACTTTTGGGTCATGACTCCCAAGTGTCCTTCTACTGATTTCTTTTTTCCTCCTCGGGAGGGATTTGAACCCGGAACCTCCAGTTCCTTATTATTCCTTGCATTATTTCATCTCTAACACCATGAAGCCATACTGGAAGTTGCATGTTAGTGTGAGCCATGAGTGGCTAAGGTTCACTTTCCCTAGGTTCCAACGCAGGTGATAGGTCGCCAGGGCCCGACAAGAACCCATACTTTCTGACACCAAAGTTTGTCTGTGGGCCCTGGTGGTCGTAGTAGTGGGCGATGACATTACTGGCCACGTGGGTAAGCGTGAGGGTAGATAAGGAGACGAGTTACGAGGACACAACAACGATGATGATGAAACGAAGCTCTTGCATCAACTGATGATCACGAGATTTATTGAACATCGATAAGTATTGATGGTACATGTATTATTGGTATCCAATACAGGAAAACAAGGACTACAGACTTAAAACTGCTCTGACTGACGAGGTGATTCTAGGAAAAACAATTAAACGATCCTACATCTCTGAGGGTTGGCGCGTGTCTCTCCTACAAGAAACAAATACTGTAGTTGTAATTAACCGATCCTACACCTCTGAGGGTTGGCGCCTGTCTCTCTCGTCCAAAAGCTGACCAAGCTCAAAGACCAAAGACGGGCACCCAACCAACCAATCATAATTAATTGTTATGGTACACTCGCCAATCAGATTCCTGTTTACCCCAAACAATGCATAACAATACATTTCAATTTTACTGACCAGTCAGTAGGTCAGCACGGAAACGCGCATCTGGTCCTGTTACATCAACAACTACGCCAGATGGCCACAGAACGAAAGGACGCCAGACTCCCTGACGCCGATGAACCGCGAGGCTGGGCACGAGTGACGAAGCTTGCACGTTACGTCAACGGTCAACACAAAACATTGAAAACATATCGACGAGAAAGCCGGAGAGGGAGGGGGGGGATGGGAGCAATTCCTCAGAAGAGTTGAATTATAAAGTAACTCGTTAGTACCCCTTCCTTACTGGGGGCAGGCTTTCATGTACAGTATTTCCCGAGGTAGGTGGATGGTGGTAACCATGTGCGTAACAGTGACCTACATCCATTAAGTTATACTCAAACTCTATGAGCGGCCATTAGGCATTATTTAAACTTACATTACACTCTTCACTGCGTTTGGTCCATATCCATTCTGAGCTCTTTTCCGTAGTCTCTGCCAGTTCCGTCAGAGTAAGTGATCGCGCCCGTCCTTGTACTCTGAGCAACTTCTGAGCAACTTGAGTAAGTCGAAGACCTTCCAGTTCTTACCGTGGGGAATAGTTACAAAACCATTGCTTGATGGTACGCATTCAATAATACCGCCAAAGATGTGGGTAGTCTCCCTTGAATGCAGTGTGTTTTTGGTGATGTAATTTTCTAGACATGAATAGAGTGACGTAGTTTAGTAGAAAGAGTGTGTCTGTGTGTCGGGAGGGGGAGGGGGAAGCACGTGTGAAGTCCCATGAAAGCAATCTCTACCAGGGATAAGAGACGACATCCCACACTTGTGTGAATGAGAAATGTACTTTCTCAGCTAGACACAAACTTATTGCCTCTCAGAATATCACCCGCCTTCCTCCGTTCATTTCTCCCTCTTCCCAACGCTTTACCACTTTCCCACATCACTTGCATTGCATCGTTATGCTCTATAAACAGGAAGTAGTTCTCCCTCAGCTACATGCAGCTATGATGAGCAGCGGCGGCAAGAGAGTGAGGGGAAATAAGAGGCTACACAATGAGATAATCAGAGCATAGTTCGAGAGACAGACCAGGGATGGCTTCGTGCTGAATTGACGGAGAGTATCACAAACTCAAAGCCGGAGATATCTTTATAGATCTTCTCGCCAAGGCACTATGGGGTAGTAGGAAATAAAAGCGCAGACAAAGTGGTTGGGGAAGCAGAGATAGACCACCCATTTGCGTTGGACAAGAGAGAGGCTAAATGAGGAAGTGTCGGAGGAGAAGGACGAAGTCAACGAAAGATTACAATCAATTTATTTGTGTAGTGCAAGGTTTCCCGGGTTCAGCCTCATACTGGCTGCGTGGATAATGACTGTTGCACGTGTTGTCTGCCGGCCGGTCAGGTGGCACTTTTTTTTTTATTCTTTGGCAAGAACATTTATTTGACGGGTGCTATTCACACTATCAAAATCACAAAACACAATTTAAGCAATACAGTATGACAGACTAGTGAATGGATGAATAATAATAACAAGTTCGCACACATACAGACGCACCTGCACACACACACACACACACACACACACACAACACACACACACACACACACACACACACACACACACACACACACACACACACATACATGATCTTTGCACAATCAGAAAGTTACATGCCACCAAGAAAAAAGTAAAGAACAGTTGTAAACACATTTCGTGAAATACGTTGATAAAAAAATAAAGTTACAGTGTTTCATTACAAAAACAAAAAAAAAAATGAAAAGGTTTCTAAGGTTTCTGTGTCTGGCTCGCGAACCGGGCTGTTTACGTTGTAGAGTCCTTGGGAAAGACACTTCTCCCATTTCCTCTCTTGACTCAGGTGTAAATGAGTACCTGGCCTTAGAGCTGGGGGGACCAGGGCGCTGCACCGCTGGCGACCAGCAATGACTTTGTTATGTATTTCATTTGTAATATTATGTATTTACATGTATGATGTGTATTGTTATATGTGTGTTTGTATTATGAATAAGATATATAACATTGTATGACATTGTAAAACCAATTTCCCTATGGGGTAAGTGAATTTAAGCATGTAACATATTTTTTTTTTATATATACTCGGATTTCAGTGAGCCGATAACATATATATTGATTCTTTATTCTTGGAATCTTTGGTTTAAGTTACACAATTATTTAACTTCGGCCTTTCCTACCTTCTTTTTTTTCGCCATTGAATAGTGAGATCCCGTCCTTAATTTGCACTTTTTATTCATATAATATATGTGTGTTAGGTTTGACTCATTATTTACTGAAGGACAGAATTGAATTGTAAGACCATATCTTAAAACAGTTTAATTTGGCAAACATACATTTATTGTTATTACGAAACTTTTAAAGGAAAATAGCCTCAGCAGGTTTTTTTAGCAAGGCTATAAAATTTCACTGCACCTGTGATGTTTTAAAGACGATAAAACTGTGTCACAAATTAGATAAATGTCTATGCGGAAATGACACATCCAAATTATATATGTGCTCTTTACTGTAAAGAAACGAAAAAATGCTTTTAAGAATAATTGCTGAGCTACCTTTCTGAGGTAATATAAATCAAGGGTCTAAATGGAATCTGACTGGATGAAGCAATTTGCAACAGAAGCAGTACTTGATTAGCTGATGCATTTCTTACTTCCGGTTTTCTTGGGAACGCAAATTTCAAGAGACAATCAAAATGAAACTAGAACAATCGAAAAATCAGATTAACTGTGGTGATGAGACACATAGTATAAATATTACATCCGGGTTTATGCATGCCTTTCAGTTCTAGATCCATACGTGGAGATCCTGAAAGTCTCCCGCGTTTGGAGATTTAACCGAATTTTCTACAGAACAGGCTTCTGAAACACGTTCTGTACTTTGAACCCAGATTGTAATATGCAAAAATATTAACGCTGGCATTGATGCACATCCCAATGTTGGCTAGAGCAAATATGGTGGTGGTCAGGTTCCGGTACCCTTTGGATGAACGAAGCTGAGGAACGAAATTTCTTGCCCAGGTGTAACTCAGAGATGGCAGATTGCAGACGATGAGAATCCAAGAGATTGCCATCACCATGCGGATCATAGAACGATCTTTGGTCGTAAGAGAAGATGGCATCACGTCCCCTGATTTCGTTACCTCTGTGGCTCGTTGCCTGAACTTTAAAGCATGTTTCAGTTTGTGGATCATGATAAAAGTGCTGGCCAGAACTATGAGATGTGCTAGAGTATTCCATGTGATGCTCAAAAATATTGTGAGGAAAGTTTCTGCCTTCTCTCGCTCATCCGTGTAGAAAGCCAGGAGGCGTGAACTATTAGTTCTCTTATCGTACTGCCAAGCCAGGCCCCTCGTGGCGTATATTGGAAGGAAGCATATGCAAATCAAAAGCGTTAAGAGTGAAATGGTTTTGACTGATGCTGAGGGCGAAAATGAGTTCTTGAAAGTCAGTGGCATAATTACAGCCACGCATCTCTCCACTGACATGCACACAGTAATGGTCAGGGAAATATTGTTAAACATACCTCTTGCACCACTGGCTATAATGTAGACTAGAGAATATGGGTCCACTGCCAGATCTGGCCAACTCTCCAGGACCAGAAAACAAATGCTGGTGAACAGGGAAAGGATAGATCCAGCCAGATCAGACAGGGATAAACCAAGGAGTTCAACTGTGATGCTGTCTGACATCTTCAGCTTTAGGTAAACTCGTACGTTAAGAATGTTGGCCAGGATACCAAAGGATGATACAGGCATCAGCACAACCACCATCAAGGACAGTCTTATGTAGGTCATAGCTTTGTCAGGGATATCGGGGACGAATTGAGTTGGTGGTGAATCGTTTCCAGATGCCACATCGGGGAGTGAGGTTGTCCAATCTGCATGTACTGATAGTGCTCCAGCGATACCTGTCCTGTTTGCGGATGCTGACATTGTCATTGTAAGAATAACGAAAGCGTCACGAATGTACTCGTCGTATTGTTAAATTAAACACCCAGGATATTGTCAATCTTATTTTTATTGTAGTTCTACCCTGTAAGTGGAGAAGTTTACAGTATGTCAAATATGCTTCGAAAATGACCTATGTCTGACTTAGGTCATTTTAAAATAAGTTTACCTTTTCTGTGATATTAACAAGTTTGACAAGTTTGGCATTGACAAGTTTATAAAATAAAAAAAGGTGTTTCTGAGTTCTCACAAGAATGTGAAAAATTACTTAGCCCATTTTCGAATCACATTGACGTATATTTTTAACAGGTTTCTCGGAGTGTCAGTATTAACACAGCAGCAGCTTCAAACAGCACTTTCGCAGCTTCATGGACAATTTCCAGACGCTGCTGGACGGTGTGGTTCCAGTTTTCACCACGTTCACTCAATTCTTACCTGTGAGATAGCTGAAATGTTAACTCTATATTAGTGTTTAAGTCCAGGAAAAGCTGAAACAAACGAGGAAAACGTTGGTTAATAAGAACCGAGGGAAAAAAAAGTAACGTAACATTTCATTCCAGGACAAAGTAACCTGGACAAAAGTAACGTTGCTTGTTTTTCTTACCGGAAGAGAAACTGTTTGCCTAGGAAACTTAAAGTAACCTCATATCAATCCATCATTTGTGACTCTCTATAGCTAGAAGATAGAAGATTGGTCAAATATTTCATTTCTATCTGGGTGTAGCGAAATCGTGTTTTCGAAGTGGGGGAAGAGGGGGGAGGAGTGAGGAGAGGGGGGATAGAGCGAGAGAGAGAGAGAGAATGTATTCGAGAGGTTATTACATTACGCCACTAAGCGTGCATTCAATACTAGTGCACTAATGCAATTCTTATGACTGTAAGAGATCCCATCGATAATGCGCAAGCTCTCAACTATCACCGCCTCATCGTACGACCACTTTGTTGCTACGGCACCTTGCGCGACGTACGAACTGAGGACTCGATTTCGCCCTAGATGACTATCATTGTACTTTGAGCGTATCAGTTCATCTGCCGCGCCACAAGGGCGAAACTAGTTTTATTTTAGTGACTACATTGCAATTTAATTTGGCACTGAGAGAAATTAATTCAGTACAATATGAATTAAGCTGGCTCATTGGTCTCGGCCTGTTCTGACAACCACTCTTGTTTTTCAAAGGTCAGTGGCATCTTATTATTATGTGGTTACAAATGAGTATTCAGCATAGTAAAGTTCGACAAGACATTCGGTATACTTTTTTGACAATCAAAAAAAATCATGGGAAGGGCGAACGGACCCGTTCCTAATTTTATTCATTACAGTCTGAGATCATCCAGTCAAAAGATGAACGGAGATTCGTTGTCATGGGTGTCACTTCTCTTCCAATCAGCGAAATTCTGGAAAAGAATTCAAAATGACACTTACACCCATTGCACACAGAACCATAACCATCACTCTCATCCTAACCATAATCTGTCCCCCCCCCCCCCCCCNTAGCTGTCCCCTCCGAAAATTGCGGTCGCAAATTATCGCAATTTTCCGTGTTTTTGAGGCCTTACCTTGTTGCAATTTTGCAAATCTCCGCAAAGTTAGGTAATTTCTGCAAATTGTGTGCAAATTTTGCTGATTTTGGCCAAACAGTGCACTTTTTCTGAAAGTGTCGCAATACTGCGTGAACAGTAACAAAGAAAATGTCTTCCATTTCCACATGTTTGCAACATTTCAGTTGTAGACAACGTAGTTGTGGTAAATATAACGAAGCTACCAAGTTATTTTTTTTTTCAAAATTTAGTAGAGCAAGTTTTACCACTTTTTGCATGGAAATTTATGCAATTCTTGGTGCAAATTTTGGGGGTTTGAATTGTAATTTTCAGCAGGGACAGCCTAATGCCCATCGTGGCAGAAGCAGTCGAGATGAATTTAATGTCCGTCGAGACAGGAGCATCAGATGTAAGTCTCATTCTGAAAGCCTTCATTCTGAATTCCTGGCGAATTCCGTTATACCTGAAGTTACCTTTGCCTGAGATTTTCTTTCCTCGATTTCGCGTTAGTTCTAGCCTATTGTTCTGTACATCATATCTACTTATTTGGTTTGGTATAGAAAATAGATGAACAGGTGCAGTTAGTCTAATCCTTAAGTCATGTTCTTGAATAGTGATAGATAGGTATGACAGTTGTAATATCCCTTAAACTATTATCCTTTATAATGCTTAAGTACTTCATCACTTCTTCCATCACAAACACTTTCAACCAAAAACAAAAAGTTATTACTAACTTCAAGATATCAAACATCACACCTGAGTCTTTCTTTTCACTCAAAGCTGCAAGCAATCTGTGATATATGATAATATCTCTGCTTTTCGCAGTTTGAATAAACAAAAAAAAAAGATCAAACATATCATGGATGATCTACTTGTGAAATGCCTGTTTCTGATGTGCGAGGTGCTCACAACGTTTATACCCGTCACGCAGATTTTATTTTATAATTAATATTCTCATGACATGATAATTATATGAAGTGAGACAACAAAGTCTTCGGTGGCAAAGATGTCTTCGATGTAGATAACATGGTGAAGTATGTGAATTGATCCTTCAGAAACCCTGTCATTTCAAGTGATTCTCGTTACTACAGTCTAGTGGGAATTAACCTCTGTGGTCTGAGGTTTCCATAGAAAGTGCTGTAGATCTAAGTATTATAATTATCCACGGAGCAATTATTAAACCTTTCATTTAGATTCTAGTAAAGAACCTATTCTCCAAATGGGATGGCCAAGCCTAACACTACTATAACTAAACATCGAATTTCTCTTATAGATCTTACTGACAACAAACAACAAAGCATGATGCGACTGTCGATCTCTAAACTCTTATCAAGGGAAACCTTTATTTGTTTCTATAAATTCAAAGCAATAACAAGCGAGGTCACGAACTTTTGCAAAGAAATGGGATATTTGCAAAATTTTAAACCTCTCTAAATAAATAAACGACAAAAAGAATGGTAGGCCTCTGTCCGATTTCGTTCAGTGCATTCATTAATAGATGGACAAGGTTTTTGACAAATATCTTTTTTTCTACTGAACGGATTGTTTCCAAATTTTGCATAGACTTCTGAACCATTTGTCTGAACAAAAACATTTTGACTCACATCGTCTCTGTGTCTGTGGTAAAAGTTTATTTTATAAACAAATTGAAACAAACGATAATAGGAAAGTTTCTCAAACATGCATAATTGTAAAGTTTGAAGCTTGAAAATGTAAACATTAAAGGAAACCTATTGGTAGAAACTGCTTAAAGGCAACGAACATAGAAAGATTGCTCAAGAACCTCTTTAGCGGTACGTATTTATTTGAAGACACGGAAGGAAAACAGTGAAATTGCAAGGACGATAACATGGTACAAAGTCAATATCCAATGGCAGTCCGGAACTCATTACCACTTCGTCACTGGTACATAGTAGTAGAATTGTATTCGACAACACGGACAGCTGCCAAAACAAGTCAATCATTTAAAAGCAGCAGGCAATGGTATTTGTTAGACCTCAGCCCCAAAGGCTTCATTTTGCATGATAAAGGAGTAAACATTAGACTACTTCCGTCAAATTATCCACAAAGGTACTGTGATGTGACGTCACTGACTTTACCCATAAATTACATACCTGCAGCTGAGTATAGTCTAGAGCAACAACCTCAAAGCCAGACAGTTAGATTTTCCACAGATACGGCATTAAAATGTCAAGATTCTTACTTAAATCATATTCTTCCTTCATGAAACTGACAATGGAACCATAATATCGTCGAATCTAGTCAAGATATAAATAAAAGCAAAAACGACCGATCGCATAACCTCTTTCAACTACATTGATGGAGGAAATTTAAAATATTAACAAATTTTCATTGTCACCGCAAATAAAATGAATCTGTTTCCGTGAAACGATGAAAAATGGCTCATAATCTCATTCTCTTAGAACTTCCTATTTAATATCTTACTATAACAGAGGAGGTTAGAAACCTGCCCACTCTATAAATTTTCTTCTGCCAGTTATTACAGTTCTGAAACTCTGCAAAACGACCGTCCTTATTGACAGAGTAGATGTGTGTGGGCGTATTGTTTTCATGGGGAAAAGTTTCATCATAACTTATTAATTTAACTCGCAGAGACCACTTTAAATCTCCATCAATAGGGATGTTTCCCATCGTTCTCCACGATTTAACTTTTCCAGTGCATTCATCAGTAGTGCATTTCGGTGCGTTTGGTAACATTTGGCTCTGTCGCTTCCTCAATAGAACCAGTAGATTACTATCAGCTGTCTAGATCTATACCTTGTAAAGACCGACACTCCGATATGTTGATCCCATTTGTAAAATAGAGATAATCTAGTTTCCACTTTCCAGCACTGCGATTTGATTTCCTCCCACACGGCGTTCATTTACTTTATCGGGAGTGACGATGCAAATAACCGAAGTGCACCTTTGCAATGCTTTGATGTTGTCCTTTTACGTCATGATGCTATAAAAATACTAAATGTTTGACCAGGCATGAATTGCGATTTTTTTTTTATTTACCAACGATTATTTAAAAGAAAAAAAAAACTTTTACCACAAACACAGAAAAATAAGTCAAAAAAATAGTTTCTCTTGAGATAAATTGGTTTAGGGACCCATGCACAATTTCGAAACAATCCGTTCATTAGGACAGAAGATACTGAAGAAAAAAACGTGTTCATTTATTTATGAACGCACTGTAAAATAGGTGGCTTCGTTAGGCAAAACATAGCTTTGTTATTGTATGACTCGGAGACATGCGGGCTGCTTCACTTATCTACAAAGACATGTAACAGGCTATTAGCAGCACCACAAGCTCCATGCTCACTAATAGAATAACATTTGAACTTTTGGAAAACAAAGAATTTTGAAAAAAAAAAATGGAAGAGGAAAGGCAACGTGTGGGGCGTATGTGGCTGGAGGGAAGAAAAGCTAGTACGTTTAACTATCGAACCTATCTCCATCTACTCCGGTTTTGTTTTTGTTTTTTCGTTTCATGCTAACTTTGTAATCTTCTTACTAATCATAAGAAACACTTCAAGCAGTAGTCTATAAGGCAAGGCCAAACAAAAACAAAAACAAAAAATAATAAACAGGTAACGATGCCTACGTGGCGTTGAATAGATCCATTTATTAAATCGAGGGTTGGGAAAGCTCGAGTAGGTCCATTTATTATCGAGACTTCGTCTCCGCTTACATCGTTGTTTGACTTGTGCTAACGTTATTATCTTGCTACTAATCACAGGAGACCCACGTCAACCAATAGGGGAGGTTACGTTCGTTAATTATGATTAGGAGGAGTGGGGGGGAGGATCGAGAAGATCCATTAATTATGGAGTTCGTCTCTCGTTATTCTTCTCGTGATCATTTTGTAATTTTGATACGGATCACAAGACACACCTCAACCAGTCGTTGATAATTACATGGTTCTCATCATCACATGACGAACAGTTATGATGCATACTATGACAACAAAGAGAGTGGATGAAAGATACATCTACGTCTGAACAGCCTTAAAAGGACAGTTTTATCTTAGATTCAGACCATTCCATCGTTAGCTTTCGCCAGAGAGTAGATAATTTAGCTAAGAAAGTTTTATGCAGTTGCTTTTTTGAATTTTTATACAGGCCTACGTATTTGTAAACGCATTTTTGCATTTAAGATTTAGGCAGGTTGGGTTTATCTGGCCTGCCTGCCACCATTGTAACAGATATTTTTTAAAGATAAAAATATTATTACTATTACCATATAACACGATCAACTTCTTCATATTATGCTTGTAGACAGGAAAATCACAAGCATTGTGTCCGTGTGGACGCTAATGTCGTGTACTTTTAAAATGTTGCTTGGAGAATATAGAACTGTTTGCTGTAGACCGTAATCTTTGTTTTGCGCCAGCCTTTTGTGAAATCACTCAAAAAAAAACAACAACAACAACCTGATAGATTTCTCCGACAGTGTACATGCGGTTTACTTTTTGTTATGGACGCTAGGGATTATGATTTCTCCTAGCAGGGTCCAACATGTCATGATATGGCTTTCAGGTATTCGTATAAGAGCGTTGAGGTTACAGATGCCTACATAATTTCCTTATATAACACTAGTAATTCAAAACTGCTCTGGCCCCTCCCCTAATTTTCCTTCTTCATGCCCACTGAGCAGTTGTACAGATGACTATCTAACTTTAAGAAATGACTGGGTTTTGAGGACACCTTGGCAAGTAAATCTCTGAGCCCTGCCTTCTTGTTTGGACCTCCCCTCATCAACACCCACTCGGAACCTCAGGCTGTTTTTGAGAGGATAGGTCTCATCTACTTTGCATGCCTAATTTGTATAATCTCTGACCGGCGACCCCAAATAGTGCTGCTGTAATTTAATCTACATTGGTCAGGGAAGCAACAAATGCATTAGGACACGCCACTGGAGTGTTCACTATGCCCCTGAGGGGGAGAAAATAATTACCCCCAAAATACATCGCGCGGTTTCCAAAATCCAAATCCATTGACCTGCATATGATTGCGCGTGTGTGACCTAAAAGTCTGCCAACGTCAGAATTTGCTGTGTAGCGCCGTGTCCACATTGGGTGGGTCCATCTCATAACTCTATGATTTGTGTATTAGTTCTAGGAAGTCTGTGTATCGGCTGAGTAACTGCATGACAGGCCTGACAGGCGAGTAAAAATTGAGTGCATAAGGAACATATTATATCTTTGTAGTGTATTGTGTGTCATATTATATTGTAGTCTACAGTGCAATTCTGGGAATCTAATAAAAGTTTTGCACTTTCGGTCACTAACGTTTCTTTCTTTGCAGTATTCGAGATTACTTGTATTGTAATGTGCTCCCCCGCGACAGGGCTTCCTGTCTACACACTTTTATAAATTCGCTTTCATTTCTCCACCCATCTTTTCTCTCCACCCCCTCCCTCGGTCTTTCTTCTATCAGTTTTGTGGTCTCTCCTTTCCTGCACGTGTCAGTCCTATTCGTGATTATATTGTTTGCCGGAGTCCCCCACCTCGCCCCGCCCACCATCCCATATTCATACGTCACACACCAAAGAACTCTGCACGCCGATCTCAGGCTGGTATTGAAAACATTCCTATAAATGTCATGAGCCTTGCACTTTGCAGCCATATGAAAAGTGGCTTAAGTTTTTTTTTTTTTTCGCTAAATCACGATATGGAAATGACATGAGAGCTTAGTGTTTACAACTTCATTGGCTTAAATGTTGTTGTTGTTTTTTTTCACCTGGAGTTATTTCGGCCCAGATATTGTTGTCGCTGGAAGTGACAGAGGGTCATCCCATTCTACAGAGAAAGAATGTGACAAAATCGCCAATAAAGAACAATTTTAAGCCACGTAATTTATTTAATATACCTCACAAAGACTCAAATTTATCCACGATTACAGACCATCAATGCTTTCTGTATAAAAGTGTTTTTTACTCTCAATATCCGCAACAAGTAAATGTTTGCTGGAAGACCCTATTCACTTTCTCAACCTGATATTTCAGTTCCCAGTCTAGCAACATAAGCCTCATTTTGATTGGCTGCAAGATGCCTATGTGTCATTTTAGAGTTGCCGCATTAACTTTGGGATCTCTTACCATCGTAAGAATTACACTAGTGCATTGGTGCATAATCAGATTTGATATAATTCTTATGATTGTAAGAGATCATTTTGTTAATGTGCAAGCTCTCAGTTGTCTAGGAATTATCTCATAGATGCTTCCTCTTTTCTAATCCTGTCCCTAGCTCTTAACCATGCTGTAGGCCAGAATGGCCTGGAATACTGCCTATGAAGGACGTCGGTCAGATACAAACGGTGCCAGTGTCAGGCAGCCTAATTATACTTTTTAGTTAAGACCTAGATTTATGCATAAAGAGCAATATCATGGAACCCTCCCATGGAATGGTTAACCCTTTGTTGCATGGCGTCCACTACAGTGGACACACTTTTCACGCTACATTGTGACTTATCCAATTTGAAAATCGGTAGGTTCTGTTTCGCAAAACATCGTTTGGTGATCCAACTTTTTATACTGCCAAGCAGGGGGCGACCCCTCTTCAACACTTTCTTTCACAGCTTGGGTCAAGAATGGCTTCACCAGCTTAGAAAAGGGGAGGCAGTATTTTCGATGTTTCTCCCTTATTTTATACCACATGAACCCCCTTTTTGCTCCAAAGCTTGCAGAATCAGTTTGTTTATGCTTGAGACAATTGAATCTGGACAGATGATTGATTTCCATCGAAATAAGAGATGAAATGTGTGCTGTCTACCACAGTGGACACTATGAACATGGCAGGTTTCACTGGTTGAGTGGGATGTCCACCTTGGTAGACATTATGAATATGGCGAGTTTTTCTGGCTTAGCAAAACTATGTGAACATGTTTGTATTTTGCTTGTATTGGCCTACGGCACTTTTGTTTAGATTTACCAAAGCATGCTGGTCTAAAACAGGCAGAAAAACAATTTTTATCCTTGGTGATCACCCAAGCTAAGTTGGCCTTCCTTGAAATGCTCTACTACAAGCAAAGAATACTGTTTTGGAAGCAAGCCTATTATTATGAAGAACACTCTTCACCTTCATGGCGTCCACTCTGGTAGACACAAAGCTCATACCAAGAATCAGCCGGGGTTCATGGCGTCCACTCCAGTGGACAACTTGACCCTCCCTTCGGTGAAGAAATATAAAGATTTTGAGTGTTTTTTTGGCTTATTTATGCTAAAATCAACTTGTATGGCAAATTTCATGGAGATATTAACGTTCCTTCATACCTCATGCAACAAAGGGTTAAGGGCAGGAGAAGCTCAGTGGCATATTTCGTAAACAAAGTTGAAAAGCTAATGCACCCCCGAACTTCCGTTGGCTGATTGGCGGCAGAGAAGAAGATTCAAGATTCAAAGTCTTTATTAGGCTCCAGGCCAATAACATAAATTCAGTACATAAACTAATCTACGGGAAATCAAAGAAGATAAGCGTGGAAGAAAGCAAATGAAAAGAAAGAAAGAAATAAAGAAAGAAAGAAAGAGAGAGAGAAAGAAAGAAAGAGAGAGAGAAAGAAAGAAAGAAAGAAAGAAAGAAAGAAAGAAAGAAAGAAAGAAAGATACGCTAGAATTGATGATTAATAAATACACTAGTCACTTCCCTTTTCCACCATTCAATGTCTCACTTGCAAGTCACTGTGTCTTTCGTGCGTCATCATTTTCGCTTCTTCTCTCCTACACTCTTCAGTGCTACTTCTTTCCCATACTCGTAAGCTCTACAAGCACTTACGTACAGACATAGGTATGTACGTCTTCTTGTACTCACAATCCATCCATCCATCCATCCATCCATCCATCCATCCATCCATCTAGCCATCCATCCATAGCCTTCCGTGTGCAAGGTGCAAAAGCAACCGTCTACTATGACGAACGATTGACCAGGTCTTTGTGCTACTACGTATTCGCCATAATGACTGCAACACTGATAATGCATAGACTCGGTATCTTGTCAAGGCAAGAAGTAACGAAGACAACTTTTCTTTCGGCTAAGAGAACGTCACTCTTGTACATCAGATTAAGAAGAGTGATTCATTGACAAAGCTTGCGAACGGCAGGAGGGGGAGAGGGTGGACAGGGAAGAAGGGTGGTGGCGGTAGAAGACGTTTGAATGGCAGGAGGAAGACAGGGAAGGAGGTGGCGAGGGTGCAATTCCTTCCTATGATAATAATATACGCTAGAAAATCCAGCCCTCAAATTCCAGCCCTC
>JAWQUT010000622.1:71604-91898 GCA_033807755.1 Ellobium chinense | reverse complement strand
TCCCTCCATAATTCCGAGCCTGTGAGATATGGAGAATCCTCATCAGCGCTTCTGCTTGATGATATGAAGAAGCCAATAAGACCTGGCATAATATAAATACAGTATGCAGCTTTGAATCGTCCCTATAACATCAGAAAACTGGCCATGGGGAGGGGTTGGACTTGAATTTCAAAGGCTTAGATAGATGCAAATACATTTGTAGACTCAGAATTGGTGAGGTTTAGCCACTCAAGTATACACTTTGTGGTTTGTTGCTATGTGGGTAAGGTTAGCCTGTTTACTGAGTGAAGAGGCCTAACATACTAAGTAACCTGCTTCACTGCCTAAGTTCTTAAAATCTAACTGGTTTAGGGGCATTCTTCTATCTGTCAAAATTTGGAGGAAAAGCTAAATAACATGTGTGGAAAGTACATGTATTTTGGTTTGGGGCTCCTGAATAAGTTAATGAGAGATGTAAAACCTTCTATAGCCAACAGTGAAAAAAAAACCAACTGTGTTGCCATTATCCGTGTAAATAGTGGGAAAATAACACTATTAGTGGATCAGGGCTGACAATTAATTAAAATGACCCAAGAGGAGAGTATGGATAAATAAACCCTGGCACGCAGGAGTCGGTGGTAATCAAAAAATAGATCAGCTAGAGGGGAGGATAGCGATACACTGTGACCCATTGATTAACGAAAGGGAGGCACTGACAGCACCGTAGCAAACAAATGCAGCAAACTCTGAGTAGGCTATCTTGTTTGTGTGGCCTCTCATTCACTCTCCTTGTTTCCGCTGCTGCTGTTTATCCTGGCCACATGTAGCTGAGGTCAAAGTGGATATGCAGTATTACAAAGGGTAAAGGAAAGAGAGGAAAGAATGGAGGAAAAGGGATGATATACCAAGAAGGAACACCCTTGTGTCTCATTGGGGAAATACAATGTAGGTACGAGAAGCAGTAACGATAATTTTCCTTCTGTATGGTCGTTTAAATGCAAATGAACCAGATAGAAAATGAACAAAGAAAATAAAAACTGAAATTGGAATCTTCCACAATGAATCACAACAGAAAGAAACCGATAGCTCGTCCTGTTTAAGAAGTGTGAAGTGTTCCTCTGGCCTCGCATAAGGGCTTAAATCTAGTTCAGATTAATGGTGTAAGCTGACTGCAAGATGAAATAAAAAGTGTTTTGACAAAAATGCTAACAAAAGCGGATGGGGAGGAGGGTAAGGAAAGATGGGGNGGGGGGAGAGAGAACATATGCATACATACATACACATCATACATGTTGGCCTATACAGGTGTTGTAATATAGATTAAATGTTGCCCACTTTATTTATCACCATAATTATAATAGGCCTACATGTAATGTGCATTAAAGTTTCTATTCAAAATGTGCCCGGGCAAAAAGTAATCGGTACCTGGGACCCGAAAAACCTATTAGCTATCGGGACCCGAGATTACTTTTGAAGAACCCGGGTTTAGTAATCGTGTAATCATTTACTCTATAAAGTATAAGTGGTTGCCATGGCTAGTTGACGTCGACAGTTTGGGACTTTCTGAAAAAAAAAAAACACCAAAAAAACACTGGCTTAGGCTTTGCAACTTGTCAGATTTGTAAAGTATGACTTCAGTACACTGTGCACTGGCGGTTCCATCTACATGTACTTGAAAAGCATTTGCAAGTCAAGCACTTCCATGAATGGTCAGGAGTACAGCAGCCCAGTATTTCTGCACGGAAGTGTCTTCAGGGGTGGCATGCCACCTATATATAGAGATGGAAAGCTGTGCAAAACTGTATATGGGCGGTATATCCATTGCGCATTTTTCTTGTCCCCTATTTACCTAGTCCGATCCACATTTTGCTTCAGTAGACTTGAAACCCAAGATGGCGATAACATGTATTCGTAGGTTGTAATTAGTAGCCCAAACAGTAGTCCTAGGTCAGGACCTTTTCATAACGCTATAGACTACAGGAAACGAGTTTATGGGTCATTCAGGTCTGTAATTGTGTGTTTTAGTATGCAAGGGACAAATGCGCTTGTGTATTCACTGCACAGAGAAAAGTATAATGTGTGACTTGTTTTATTTTTACTAATTTTACGCCAGATTCAAATGCAGCGGTATGTAAATAATAATAATAATAATAATAATGCGGTTTATAAGTCTCGTATCCAGGCTAATGCCCAGGCTAATGCCCGCTCACGCGACTTCACATATCATTACCCCAGCAAGCCTGATCACTCATGACTTTCTCGACTCCCTGGGGAGCATACAGTGCCGCTGCCATTTATAGGCGCTGATCAATAGCATTCTGACAATATTAGGCAGCAGAGTTCCTGTTCATAACACCTGCTATTCCGAAAGTTAAATACCAACACACACTTTAAATCCACCTGTTGTCAACAGAAATGTAGTGTGTTGTATGTGTGTCCCTTGTGTGTCAGAATAATGTATACCTTTATGAGAGATCAGACTGCATCAGTCAGACCAAATTATTGTTCCTGTTATTACTTCTAAAAGTGGTAGTCTAAATGTGGATTTCACATATTCGAAAACTGACCGTAACCTTTTGGATGAATGTATAGGCATCAATTTTTTAAAAAAAGAATTTGATTTTTGAATGTGCACCTCCTAAAAGGGCATCTGTAAACCATCTAGCACTTGAAATGCACATACGTCCAGTAATATGTCTCACAAAAACTCATATTTCTCCCCATAACTAGTATAACATCATTCTTTTTGTGTATAGAAATTGTTCTCTTTTCACTTGCTGCAATCAACTAGAATTTGATACCTGACAGCCCCATTCACCTTTAATTCATAGTCTAGCAAAATAAGCCACATTTCAACTAGCTGCAAGACATTTAAATACTGTATTATAATAGGAACATCTTAGAGGCCTTTTAGTTTTTCAAGAAAGTGCATTTAATTACAGTGGAATCTCAACATACCTGTATAGGTATTAAGTTAGAGCTAAACATGAACGCATTTCAATATTATTATAACATACCATTTATTCAGATAATGGCTTATTCATTATCAAGGTTCTTCTGTATTTATTTTTACTTTCAGAGCAACATGCTGAGGAATGTTAAATTTCCAATTCTCAGTGATAACTTGTGCAAATGTCCTTGAGGATTTTTCAAGGATTTCATGACTGAAGTTTCAACTTTACAGTAAAGCTCAACTCAACAATTATTGTAAACTATATGATACTGGGCCGTGACCGAAATGTCATTGCACTGGATTCAGGACCTAATAGTCATGGGTTCGATTTACAGATCCTGCAAGTGCCATGGGGAAGCATTTCATTCTCTTCTCCTTGGTCCACCCATCTGTAAAATGGGTACCTGGTATAGGCAATGAAAGACATTGACAGAATGCTGCTGATCTGCATCTGTAATTAGTAGCAGTACTGAATGTTCCCACAGAGTTAAAAAAGGTCAAGCGTATTCAGGCCTACTGGGGTAATAATGTGAAGCCAAGTGAGTGGGCATTAGCCTGGAAACAAGACTTGTAAACCTTTATCATTATTTGACGTAAACAAGTCTTTTAATTTAATTATTGCCAGTCTGATGACACCTCTGGGTGTCCTAGTCCATGCATATGATCACATAACACAAACTCTGTAATTTTTCACCTGCTGCGATTGTGGCTGCCATATGCTTATGTCAAATAGGTGTCTTATAAGTGTTATCCAGATGGGTGGCGACATGTCTGTGTGAATCTTTTAATTTCACTGTCAGCGCAGATCTGCCATCCTATGATAGAAAGGCACATGTGCAATACAATTTAATAATGTATTACATATCGTCATACTCATAAGATAATTGCCTAGGTCATTTTTTTGCCATTTTGAGCAAAGAAGAAAAAACTGTTTTGATTACTGAATGTTTGAATTCTATAAATGCCTATTCAGTGGTCAAGCAGTTTAAAATGCAGTTAGTAAATATCACCCATAACTCAATGATGTCATTGACTGAGATCCCTGTACCAATGGTAACAGCTTCTTCGGCCAAAAAAAATGACTTTGGCAATTATCTTATGAGTGTGACGATATATCAATATATGACTTTCTGTCATAAGACAGCAGTGATGTATCAAACAATCATGATGAGGCAATGAAAAGGAGATGAGACCTGACTTGTACGGTCCAACTTTATTTTTGAATTTGAAAGACACCAATATTAGTTGATAGTTAAAAGAATGAATTGTCTAAAAGAAGTGACTGGAGATGCTGGAACATAAATGACATCATTTTACCCATAACCCTTTGCCTTTTTGTGGAAGCGGAAATACCGGTTACTAAAGCCTTCCTCCTTGCATCTTATAACACATATATGAACATTGCAATGCTTTTTCTTCATAAAATTGATTCTGTGGGCTCGAATTATTCTTCTCAAGAGGAAAAAAAAATCACTTGAAATTATTATTGATGTATGCGAAAATCGAAAACTGTTTTAAGGCAATATTGAGGCCTTGAAATTTGTACAAAACTAGGGATTACCCATCATCCAAGAAGCTAATAAACTGTAAAAGAAAGTGTAAAGTCTGTGCCAGCCTGATGGATCGCTGACTTGGTGGACTTCTTGGAGATGTTTGTTCAGTGTACAACTCCCAAAGTTGGCAAAATAACCTAAAATAGACAGGAAAAGACCCAGAGAATATATGACTGGCCTCAGTTAAGCGGTCAAAGTCCCCAGTGAATTTTGAGAAGTCCATTTAATAGGATTTCAAATACAAACTCTGTTGTTTGCTTGGGGTATTCAATTCTGAAGATTTTTATGTTGTTTTATGCCCTGTATTAGACATTTTAAGGGTCTTTAAACACAAGACTATCCTCCCTTAGCATGGAATTTTAAAATTAACACCTTTCCCCTGCATAGCACATATACATAGAATATAAAATCTTTCACATCCATGTTCTTAAGAAATAATATAAAGAATATCATTATTCTGCTACATGACTTTGACACTGATCAGCTTTTAGCTATGTGTAAAGGAAAATATGGTTATTACTGACATGTAGGGGAAAAGTGTTAACAGTGGGGTAAAGGGAGGGGAAGTAGGGTGGAAAGAGTGGCATTAACTCATTCCATGCCAGTACGTTTTCCACGTTTTTGCCAGGCCACTATTTTCTAAAAGTACTATTTCTTACTATAAAGAAAAATCGCATCCAACAACTCAAAACTAACACCGATTTCATGAACGGAAGTTTAGGAAGAGTTGTCGTTACTTATTAGTACTAAAAAGTTTCAAACCAGACCTGTAGTAGCAAAACAAAAGTAGGTTTTGATATCGACGATACATAGTCGACTGGTGCAGCCACGGCAACGTATATCGACGATATATCGTCGATTGGCATGGAATGAGTTAAGATACCTCGTCAGAATGAAATTTTTATAACCTGAAGATTTTTGATGGTCTGAACTTGCCAACATGTGGAGAAAAAGTGTTATCAATGGAGGAAAGGGTGGAATTTATAGTTAAGATAATTTGTTGGAGTGACATTCTTATAAACTGAAGTCTTTTGATGGGCTGAAATTATACATTTCCAGAAACTTGCATCTCCACTCTATCAGATCTCTCAGTCACTCACACATCCCAAGATTACGTGTATAATTGTGAAAAAACAAGAATGATTTGAATGGCAACATAAATAAACAAAATTTAATGAAATGGCTCAGTTGGAAGCATTCAGAATAAAATATCAAGACTCTTCATCTTCCTCGTCCTCTTCCTCTTCATCCTCATCTTCATCAAGGCTCTCATCGCCATTATCATCACTTGCCACCATTGCAGCCAGACCAGTTCCAGAATCAGTCTCATTTTCTTTGTCTTCACCTTTCTTGGCTGAAAGAAACAAAAAAAAAAAATAGTTTCATTACTTAGTCACAAATCCAGACATCTTAGGCAAAGACAGGACAGAGAGAACATTGTCCTTACAGACTAACCCTGTTACTACCACTTCTTAAGTCTATTATTACAGCCTAGATGTCAGATATTTAAAAATATATTCAAAAGATAATTAAGAAAATGACGTCATCTCCAATGTCAACAAAACAGAAAACAGCTCAGAGGATCTGCAAATCAACCATTTCCTCAGCTGCAAAAAAAATTTTGCAGGTGCAGAAATATTTAGGACTGCAAGAAGTAACTCACACATGATATTGCCAACATGTCCAAGACACAGGGCAGTATTATTTTGACTTTTGTAGAATGCAGCAGTCAGAATGCTACCAGAGCATTCGACATGTTGGACATGGTAACATAAGGGTAGAAAGAGTTCCGTGTCCTTGTGGTGCAATCCTCAGACTCTCTCAAGCTGTGCTTGGGTTAGGCTTAGGACAAGATTAGGTTGGGAGCCAGGTTAGAAGAGATGGAGTGTCACCAGATACTGTCCAAGGATCTTCCTCTTTCTTCCCTAACCCCTCCCCTCACACTAATCAAGAACATTTTAGGAGAGACACAGGATTGTACTAAATGGACATATGGTTCTAGGACAAAGGCTGTGGCTATTTAAAGGATTTTGGTTTTTCTTTAAAACAGGACAGAAATCAGTGGATAATAAAGTTAACCCTCACTGAAGCCAGTTTCATGGGAGGTAATAAGGATCAAACCAATAAATTATAGGCTTTATCAGCCAGCCCACTCAGCGCTGAGCAGGATAGATTTGTTTCTTCTGTTACACTTTGTGATGCTATCTTTGGGATCCTAAGTAAATGTTTCCTTGTGCTATTTCCGGGTACCTGGACATTTTGCCAATAGATGTTTTACCAATGGACATTTCCCGATAGTACTGTATGTATGGTGATATACATGTTCTGCTGATAAACATTCCACGAACAAATATTTGACCAATGGATTACTGCCAACGATAAAAAAAAAGTAAAAATTGTCCATCCAGCAGGTGCTATTGGAAGATCCAAACCTGCCACTTCTCTTATTGTTTCATCATCATTTCATCATAATTTTTTAATTTTATTTTTTGTACTGTGTACAGATAAATCTGGTCCTTTATAATGCATTGGGTGATTGCTTAATGTCCATGCTTATGTTCTTCCTTTTCATCATCATCGTCACTGTTGTTGTCTTGTTATCGATTTTTTTATAAACTGAGTTGTTTTGACTGTTTTAATACTGTATTGATTTGATGAAGTCAAAATGAAGTCGACGACATGAATTTTTATGAGAAAAAAAACCAAAACAAAACATAAGATGATTCTTGGCCAAGTATCTGTAGGCCAAACATCCTTTTGTCAAAACATCAGTCAGCCAAACATCCATTCTATGAAACGTTTCTCAGCAAATTGTCCAAATCAGCAAAATGTCCGACACTGTCTTTCCCAACCCTTCTCTGCATATCAATATAATTACAAGCACATGGAACTACAGCCAGGATCTATACCATGTTACCTTAGTGATTGATGATGACTGACTGCATGTAACATCATCATCACATTAGTCATGAGAATACAGTTCAGCTCACCTCAACACCCTAATTCCAAAACGACTGTAAATACTGAATAACCTAAACACCCTATTATTACTGAGCTCTACCATAATGGTAGTGTTGGAGTTGCTCGCTCAAACTAAGGATTTGTCTGCAGTCTCACTGGAATACAGAGAAGGCCTGCAGTCAGTATTAACATGAGGGTGAAAGGGCTACACTGAAGCAGATAAGATACCGAGTTTTATTATGCAATGGAAAATGAAGGAAATAGGTGGGAGGACAGGGAGGATGGGAGGTGAAGGCTAACATGACAAGAATGGCTACACTCTCCCTCCCTCCACCCCACAATCAGCAGCTGACAGAAACAGTTTCTAAAAAGTTTCTTTTATGGCCATTGTCAAGAGGGAAAAGGAGCAGTAATGGAAATGTCCTCAGTGCAGTAAAGCTACAGAGGAACTTTATTATTACTGTAAGTCAGCCCTTGTGTGTGGAAAAAGTGTACTTATTACTGAGGTATTCTTCATGTCAAGGCCCACCTGAATAATGAAATGCTAGAATAACAATGAATCCGTGCATATGAAATGCATTGTTCATGCTTGGCAAAGGAGGACTTAATACTGAGGTTTGTCTGAATTTCTTCAAAGTGAAAGTGAAAGTAACATTTGCAATAAAAATGGCTCTATCAGATACAAAAAGAAAAAAAAGCCAGTAAAACATTAGCTGAACAGGCTGAGCTCTCAGAAACATGAAAATTTCCACACATTCAAATAACGGACTTTGGACTTTCCACAACTCTGGTCTTATTTTATCAAATAAAATCTGGACTAACTATTGTGATGTATTCACTGACAAAGATGGTAATCTTAGAATGTAGCATAATCCTCTCAGTTTATATCTGAATGTTTCCACAGCAAGGTATAAAAAGCTAAAACTAACACGAAATTCCATGTTGGGATGGTACAAAAAGATGTGATTTTCCCTTTGACCAACCTTTGGCAGTTGCAGCCTTAATAAATGTTGCCCATTTGCATCTCATTAACCTCATGGGCATGACCTTAAAGGCCAGTTGTGTGAAAGGCAAAGGAAGGATAGAAATAATAGGCATCATTGGCCAGCTCACTTCGCAAGCACTGTTGGCAGAAAAAGTTGAAGAGCACAGACTTGTGTCTTTTATTGTACTTTGTGATACTATCCTATAGGATCCTGTATAAATGTTTTCTTTCACGAGGATGTAAGTTGCACAAATCTCATATGTTGAGCTTAACTCGAAAAAATTATTTCCTGTTGAAAAAAAAGGGTTCTTTAAAAAAGTTTTTAAAGGGCCTATTAGTAGAAAAAAAATTTGTATTGAGCACAGTATTCCTCGAGGGAAATACAAATACTGTTATTTCTAAAATACAACCCCTCATTATTTGGACATTGTCGATTACAGTTTGTTTCTCTATCAAAATGGGTAGGGATTGCCAAACATGTTCTATCAGCAGTCTTATAATGTCACTCTGGATTCACTCTAGAATTATGCTTTCATATCCACATGAGAAAATCTTCATGTGGGGCTTGTGAAAATTAGATCCCCATGAAAAGCCATTTCCAACTTTTCGTGCAAATTAGACACCCCTACCCCTTCAAACAAAACAAAAACAAAAAAACACCCTTATACAATATGTATAAAGTAAACCAAGTACATGCTATAAGCATCTATATTTACCACCTTTGTTGAAAATATTTATGATGATGATGGTGATGATGATAAATGTATATGATAAACAAAACAAAATAATTTGGCTTACGTTTCACTTTGACTCTGTCTGGCACAATGGGCTCTGGTTTGTGGTCAAAAGTTTTCCATTTTCCAGAATTACTCCACATGCCTTCGATTGTGACATGGAAATTTGACATCTGATGGCCGCATAATTTCTGATGAGAAAAGGAAGCCAATAACTTTAACATAAAAACAGCAATCTTATCACTACTGTGTAGAAACAATAGTACTGTATATCTCAAAGTCTTTCATTTTCAAGATCTGGATATCCCCCCACATCCATCCACACAAAAATATAATTCTTGTCTTGTGAGAGAGTAAGCATTTCATAGCTGTGTGAAAATGAAAATGGATGACAGTTGAGTTGTGAATGCTAATGATGTGAGCAAGCAGTAATGGAAAGACTGATGTGTGACAGATAACAGAAAGAATTGAGGTGAAAATGTCTACTGAGCTAATATCAAATCATTTGCATAATAATAGACAAGCATATCTCTACAATGAACTGAACTGAAATGAACTGTGACTTGACTTAACCAATGTTTCTCCTGCTCATGATTGGCATATATTCACTCAAACTTGCTTATAATGAAATTCATGGAATTTTCTAAACTATGTGTATCACTCTGGAAAGTACCGAAGTATTTGAGAAACGCTTTAGCTTTATATTGTGTAAAGTTGTTTTATAGCAGATTTGTTTGGGTGGATTACTTTCAAATTTTCTTATTGTCCTTATAGCTCTGCAGATTATTTATGAAGTCTTCTATTCCGGCTTTTGACAGCTGCATTTGGTCATTCTGTTACAACAATAATACAGTAATGTTATATGAAGTAGAAATCTAACTGTATCTTCATTATCATGAACCAGAATGAAAAGCTGCTGCACTATCTAAATGGCTGATACTAATCAACAAAATGGTCGTAAGTAAATTCTGGGATTATTTTGTTCAAAATTTTAAGCCAGTTCTGATTATAACTGTATTAGGACTTCTGTGTGAATCAAAATCTTTAGGACATACCAATGTTATACGGAAGTAACTCTCTCTCGGGCTAATGAAACAATAATTTTGTCAATGATCTCAGTATATCATTACATTACACTTCAGCATGAACAATATAAGCTCTGATGGATGAAAACCCACAAGTTCTTTAGAGCTAGCTCTTCAGGGTAGTGCAAGAATAATGTACTATCCAAAATACTTCCTTCAAAAAATAGTCACCTTGCCCCGGAGGACACTGAATAAATCCAGAAATCTAGAATAGTTCATGCTGGACTAAAACAACTGGGACTTTTGAATGTGTATGTGCTGCAAGGATTCTCACTAAGCTATGGTTGTCTAATCATGTTTCAATATTACTACGGCCAGGGCGGTTTACTTTCAAGGGAGACAACTGCTGCACTATATGCCATGAATTCTCTTTTACCTCCCTTTGGACTTTTTTTTCCTTCAGGTCTTCGACACCTATTGATTTTTCTTCTTTTGGCCCTATTAACATTTTGCGTTATTCTAAATATACCACTGTGATTTCGGGAAATTTATTCCATGAAGGTTAAAGTACTTCTTTTGCCCGACCTTTTAACGGGAAAAAAAATCGGGGTCAACGCCCAAAATTTTTCACATATTATGTCTTTCGAAAAAGGGCGCCTTGAATTCTGATTTGGTCCCCAATTATTCATTTGGCTGGTTTTGACTGTGAGCAAACACATATGCCTACACACTTTAATCACAGGTCATTTTACATATTTCTACACCCGATACTGGCTGGCATGGCCCAAAAAAAGGGGATTTTATATATTAGCGGATTAATTGGGTTGTACACAGTGATTTGCCCCTCTAATATGTGTCACAAACTTTTTCATAATAGCCGGATCCACGATCCCAATTTTTCTGTACACTTTGTGCAAGTGAAATATGACATCATACCTCAATATGAGACCATATAGATATCAAAACTGCAGGAAAACAATAAAAATAAAAACTTATCAATCCTCAATAAATCTTGCTTGCACCTTTCCCAGTTCAACAAATCACAGCAGTACTGAGAAGGGTATGAAAAACTTACCAGTATTCTGCACTGTTCTGGATTCAACACCTGTCCCTTTTCACAAACAGTGTGATCCCTTAACAAATGTATAACACCTGAAAGAAAGAAAAACAAAAACCCTGAGAATGCTTTCACTGTAAAGCACAGAAATTTCTCAAAATACTTGTTACACTGCCAAAAGGGAATCCTTATTGAGAAAAAAGAAGACATTTTGAAAGATCTAATGCTACTGTTAAATGCATCTGCTATAAACGATCCGCCACCCTACCATACCTTGACGTTGGTTGTGGGCTAGCGCGCTTCTAGAATCCTCAGTGCTATATCAGCGGGAGTTTACTCCTGGCAAGTTCAACCAAGCCAATTGATCCATGGTGAGAGATCAGACTAAAGAGCTAGGTGTAGGTGGGACCTGCTGAGTGTTACGCACAATACTCACCAGTGAATGGACAATGCTCTGGTTTGCACCAACCCACCTCCCAGCTATGGGTCAAATAGCCAGGCAGATAGTACTCATCAGTTGGCGACAGCTTCTTATCTATGAGAGCAAACTCTACTTAAACCTAGATGGAGGGGGTCTGTTTGTACATTCTGAGGGATGAAAACCCTGAGAAAAAAAGCTCCCAAGCACACCTAAAACAAAATACATCAGCGTTATGGGCGTGGAGGAATCGATTATACATGTAGATGCACTTTCTACTTAATGTCACTGTAAATGAATTTACTTCATTAATGATCCACACAGGTGTATTCAAACTGGTCTTGGACCGTGCAATGCAATAGCACTTCAAAAACCTTGAAATAAGAAAGAGACCTAGCATCATATTCCTGTTTGTGCAGTTTGGAGCCAAGAATTTCTACTCTCTTGCAAATGATAATTTTGCCCAAAATTTTGGATATGGTAGCTATTATTCTGAAGTGCTTCTGAGGAATGTGATGGAACTCACCTTTCTTGAGTTGTGTGGGCAATCCTAGCTGTCTCAGCTGAGGTTCCAGTGAGTGAGAAAATTCTGGAAGGGGACCTTCCTCAAGTTCAACTGTTTGTGAGGCAACTGTTCCTGCACGGGCATAATCTGGTATGTAAAGCTCATCAAAATAGCTGCAGATAGATTTTAAACACAGGAAAAAGTTCTGAAGTGTAAGTTAAATAAGGATAAAACACAGTTTTCCATGTTCTATTCCAAGTTGATAAAAGGAGAAATGTTATGACATAGCCACATGCCCTTTTCTAATTCTCTATTTATACTGAATGTGTGGCCTTCCGATTTCATGCACCACTTCATCTCAGGGACACTGTTGCATGAACTATGATAAAGTCTATCACAATATATATATGAATGGTGGAAATGTTTATTTCAGCTACTGATGTTACATTTAATTTTCGACCTAATTTCAGCATGGATTTTCAGGACAGGTACCAACACCACAGTTGATGTTGTTAGAGCGGATGCAGATACCAAACTGCACTTTGTAACAACAAAAACTGTGGTTATTCCATATGATCTAAACGTTGCAAACAAACCGCTCTTTCCCTCTCTTCGATCAAACAATGTCGGTATGCACTATAAATTTTGCCACTAAGCTATGTCATTAGTACGAGAAATTCCCCAACCTGCTAGGCAGTTTCTCATTTCATTTTCTTGTTTGCCTTCCTTCTAGAAGTTGTATGTAAACACCACAGTCAAAAAGGTGTCAGATGGAATATCAGGCCAGAGGCCAGGCAAGATGATGTGTGATGAACAGACAGGGTATCTCCAAATGCAAACATTGTGCTATCCTCTATGACATGATCAGATCTGTTATGAACATTGAAGGGCAAACAATGGCACGGATTGATGCCACTTCATACTGATACCTTGCTGGAATATTCCAGTAAAGGACATTTAGTTCAAAATCGACTATTGCAACTTTCACAACATTACTTCCCATTCTCCCCCTTGTGTTAAAATTTCAGATCTCTTCAATGTAAGTATAGCAGCAGGACAGCACTCCTTCAAAAATTTATGACAATCTGATTGATGCAAAAATGATGGTAATTTAAAGTTTTCTGTAAATCTTTGCAAATGCTTGCTGCAGGAGATTAGCAGCTAGGTATTACAATGAATCATAATGACAACTTACTTCATTACCTGGTTCCATACAAAAAAGCTTCAACTTCAAAAATCTATTCTCTTAGCCCCTGATGTTATCGATTTATGAACTGGCAGCTTTTCTTCATAAAACATGATGACCAGTTCTGTTTTCAAATCTGACACATTACTTTACATGATAATGTAGGAAGGACAACATAAACAGCAACTAACTTGGGATTTCTGGAGTAGTTTCCCAGTTAAGCAAACGACAAAACAAGGAATAATTAGGAATACTACAACATGGTGTCTTCAATTTTTGTCGTTTGTATTGGCGAAAGTATTAATAAGCTGAAGCAACTGGTTTTGTTTTCCATTTCATCAAGAACTTAGCAAGAGGAATGATGTATGATGTGAGATCCCTGGGCAATAGGGAATGTTGCCCACCTGCACTTCACCATTCTACTAATCCCTTGACATTCACATTAAGTTGAACCTGGTTTATGACTTCACTCATACAAATTTAGCTGATTCTCTGGAGTGGGTTTGATGTGTCGGAGATGGAAATAAAGACAGCAAAGCTGCAAAGCAATGCTGGTGACATGGATACAGTGGATCAGGAATACAACGAGCTCGGATCCAAAAGACCTTGTGTTCAATGAGGGACATGAAAATCCCCCGTTTTTTTTCCTTATTTATAATAATAAATGTACCTCTGATCCAACGAATACAAAATTCTAGCAAACCTTGGCTCTAACAAGGTCATTGACCTGAAGTTAGGCCGTCACAATACTTTTGACCTGCAATAAAACTATCAGCAGCAAGCAACTCCCTGTGACTGAAACCATTCGTTTCTCAACATTTACACTGCTTTGTCTACACATCTATAACACATCAATTCTTTGAGCTTAGATTAGAGTGTTACTGATGGAGTCAAGTAAGAAAAAAAATGTTTTGAAAAAAAATAATCAATTGGCACATGTATTATTGTATCAGCTCGCGATGTTGTCATGCCGTTGATGTCTGGATTCAAGGGAAGCAACCAGCGATATTCTTGAAGCACAAAGTTAAGTACCCTTACGTTTGTGACACCTATTAGAAGGGCAAATCACTCATAGTGTACAACCCAATTAATCCGCTAATCTATAAAATCCCCCTTTTTTGGGGCCCTGCCAGCCAGTGTTAGGGTGTAGAAATGTGTAAAATGACCTGTGATCTAAATAAAGCATCCAATTTTAAAGTTTCAGGTGGAATTTGAGCTTTCTAGATAAAAAAATAAAATGTGTAGGCCCTGTATTCGCACGCGGTCAAAACCAGCCAAATGAAAACTTGGGGACCAAATCAGAATTTGAAGTGACCTTTTTCAAAAGACATTTGTAAAAAAATTTGGGCGTTGACCCCCCTTTTTTTCTTCCCGTTAAAAGATCGGGCAAAAGAAGTACTTTAACCTCCATGGAAGAAATTTCCCCAAATCACAGTGGTATATTTAGAAATACACAAAATGTTAATAGGGCCAAAAGAAGAAAAAACAATAGGTGTCAAAGACCTAAAGGTTCTCACTAGAGATAGGCCAGTTTTCACTGACATAACTTGCAGAGACCTTGCTTCCAACGAGACCTCGGCTTCAATGAGGACTCAAGGTCAGTCCTGGAGTCCTCGTTAGATCCAAGGTTCACTGTATTACTTTCAGTGGGTCTGTAATCATTAGCTTTATTCTGTTCAAGAACAGGTTAATGCAGACAGTCGATAATCTAGCCTAACATGCTTGGCCTTTAAAATAGTCAATGGTCATGTTAACAGGGTATTCCTGTACTTACTTCAACACTTCTTTCTCTTTCGCATTTGTAAATAACAGTCCTGTCTGTCCTTGCAAATGTCGTGTGAGTTTGTGCAAATTCTCTCTATACTCTTCATCCGCAGTTCTGCCTAATGCAAGCTGCATCACCTTGTTCTTGCCAAAGTAAAACCTGTGGAGTTAATATTTAAATATGAAACTGCAAAACAAAACATCAAAAATCCTTTGCTGACCTCCACTTCTTATAATTACTATTTCAATATGTCATTACATGTTCTTTTTTTCTTTTAAAATGTCCATCTTTTCCTGCTTTCTTCCCCCAATTTTCTCCTCTATTTCATCAGAGGTAGTGATGACAGGCCGCAGGGCAAAGCCAAGTCACTCATCAACATGCCTGCTAGATACCAATCTCGCCAACATAAAAAAGATCTGAATTTAACTCTCTGGAAAATTCCAGGATTATCCCAGAATATTAACAACACAAGAAACAATCATTGACCTTTCAATATTTCTCGGCAGTCCAATATTTTTCCAATAATTTCAGTTTAAGTAAAACCATCCAGATGACAACATAGTTCTGGTGTTTCATGTTTCACACCAGTAAACTTAGTCAACACATGGGAGAGTAGCTCCAAACAAAATTATGAACTTCCCATCTAATTTTCAAACCTTCCATGATTTTTCCAAGACAGCTGGATATTTCTGCAGATTTTAGCTATAAGTCGACTCTGCTTAATCGCCCTTCCTCGGGATCATGGAAAATGTGGGCGATTGAACAGAGAAGCGATTAAGCGGAGAAGATAATTTCGGCCATATTTTTGATAATGGGGTTAAATTTCTTTGATGTCGTGGATACCGTGCACTGACGTCTTCTCGTCGCCAGACTCAGGACAGACTCGAGTTGTAACAGTAGTGCACAAAATGTTTGATCTCCGCGGTCTCACTCATTGGCCACCTCACAGCAGCCCAGCAGACAATAAGGAGTAAGTTGGCACGGTCAGGATCAACCGATCATCCACATGACACGTTCTCTGATCTAGCCGAAATCCACCAGACATTTGCAATTTGATGTTTACATTCTCCGCCTTGCTGAAACGAAAGGCATGGGGGAAGGAGACTATACGGCTTTCGGCGCATTAGCATTATCATCAGACGGGTAACGGCGGTGATGCGTAGCATGGGACGAAGGGGGACAAGGGAAGGGGGAGGCGGGGAGGAAAGGCTTATCACACTATTTCGGCATGGCCACTGTCACTCAGTCAACCGGTCTGCCATCCGTCGGGCAGTTAAACCGTCTGTGTGCATATTTGTTTGTCAACTGTAATCCCTCAACTGCTGATCTTAGAATTCATAGGCTGAAGATTGGTCAATTATCCGGAGTGAGAGGCGATTATCCAGTGACTTTCATATAGAAAAAAATCAGTTCCCTGGCAAATGGGGCGATTAAGTGGAAAAGGGGATTAAGCGGAGTCGACTATATTAATAACATTATTAAAATAATTACAAGACAACTATTTTCTCAAATGATATATATTTTTAACGTTTCACAAAGTGTCACTTTGGTAAACACTGTCGACTATATTAATAACGTTATTAAAATAATTACAAGACAACTATTTTCTCAAATGATATATATTTTTAACGTTTCACAAAGTGTCACTTTAGTAAACACTGTCCGCACATGTGACATACGAGGATTGTACAAAACAAAATTATGAACTTCTTATCTAAGTTTCAAATTTTCCATATTTACAAAAGCTGGCTATTTTTGCCGACGTCTGCTACTTTCCAGACCCTGTCCCCCAGCTTTTTGGAGAATTGCCTTAACTGGCTTTATGCCCAACCACCACACACATCATTCAAAGTGGACTGAAATAACTTAAAACACCAAGAATAACAAAAAACAAGGAATGCAATATTCTAGCAGACTACTGAACTGAACATTCTCTTGTCAGTGTCATTTTGACTGATCAGACACAAAGCAGCCTAAAGTACTTGTGGTCCATGTCACATCCTCACCGTGTGGCTCTTTGTTGGCCATCTTATCATTTTGTCTTGAAGACTGTGACTTCCCCAACTATAAGACAGCTGCATGAGTTCAACCCTAGCCTCTCAGGTTGCCACCAACACATGAAAAGATTTGATGCTCACTTTTAGATTAGCAGCATTTCGGTGAGAAGTGACCATCGCTTTACAGGAGCTTGAAGGGAATAGCAGTTAAACAGAGGATATGACTAAGTGGTGCACTATGTCTTTTTTGAGCTTTACACGAAAAGGCATTTATCTTCTGAGGCATATATGGTACAGCTATCAAGTGAGATTGAAAGGACTGCCATTAAGCAGTGACTGTGGCAATTAGAACTGGTGCCCCCTACTCTGACCTGCTGTGGTTCCATTCTTGTCTGATCTCCTTCAGCTGAATATTTCTCATGTTGTGCACAGAGAATGTGAAGATGCGGGCATACTGATCTGCTGTCTCACGAATCTGCAAGATGGCAAAGTCAAAATAGTTCAGTGAGTATTTCCTAATGATGTACAAGCAAAATATAGAAGGATAATTATCTATTATTTTATCTCTCACACTGATTAATGCAGTCAGAAAAAACAGAAGCAAACGGTGCTTCCAGTCTCGGTCTTCTTAGATAGTCAACTCTCCTTGCAGGGACTCCTTGAGAACACACAAAAAAGCTGCATTTAAGTGGAGTCACAGTTAAGTAGCGTCATTTCCAACTGTGGAGGTGAAGGTATGGAGTAACCATTTCCCTGAGAGTTCTCAGAGGTTTGGGATGTTTTTTGGCTCTAACTTAGCAATAATGTATGATTGATATGCATTATGCCTTGTTACTGTTTATGAAAACAACACTTCCTTTTGACCTTAAAATTCCATCTACTAACATGTGACATGTCTGGGTTCTTAAAGACCTTTGTGCCTCTGGGTCAATCTGCAAATATGTGTCACCAAACACAACTGGTTCAGTGTTAAACAGTGTTAACACTCTTTGATTAAGGTGGTCCTTTTATAGTCACCTTTGAGAAGATGCAACAGACAGGTGGTATGAAAATGTCTCTGAGGAAGGGAACGGTGACACTTGTGACAACGTCACTGGTTGATAATTATTACCACAGTGTCAATCTTGTTTGCTCTTGGTCTTTTTTGTCATCATGTAGTTTCAATTTTACATTTTCATACATTACTCACCAAATCCGAGAACCTCACAGACAAACTGAATTGACAACTGCTTAGATCTAGATTGGTCATTTGTCGATGATTTGTCAAAACAATATTTTCTAAATTTAATCAAAAAATTAGTTTTTGTTATTATTTCAAAGACGTGTTGTTGGGTAGGTGAGTGAGTGAGTGAGTGACGGAGGAGTAAATGAGAGAGTGAGCAAGTGAATGAATGAGTTAAGTGAATGACTGCTTCGGTACATGAAAGCAGAAGTGAGAGAGCGGGTGAGAGTAAAATAAATGATGAGAATGCTTATAAAGAGCAAGACAGTAGTGCTTTTTCCAGGTCATATGAAATGGGGAGGACACACCCTTCTTGTCATAAATTTTAAAAGGATTTGTAAATTTTTAGAAGAACTTTATGTAAGGGTGATCAGAATGCATTCAGAGGATTTTTAGGGGAGATCCTGAAATTTAAGGGGAGATTGAATCTCACAATCGTACAGTCTAGAAAAACAAACACTGGCCAGTGAAGCAAGGAGAACTGGACAAAAAGAACACAAAATGTCATGTAACTGTACTGTGAAATGAATAAGACCAGCATACACTAAATTACAATACCTTTTCAATAAGTTTCTGTTTCAGTTCCAGTCCCTTTTTCCTGGTCTGTGTCAGGGAAACTGAAAAGACAAACAGAAAGTAAAATTTAAAAAAAAAAAATGCAAACAATTGTTGTCAGCACAATGAATGCTTCACAGCATTTTATAACCTAATGTCGGTTGTCTTAATAGCTTTGTCTCGTAGTTTGCAACCCCCTCCCTGACTGTAAGGCAGAGTACAAAGTTCACATAAAATAAACTCATTGTTAGCATTTTGGGAGTCACCACCACTGGCATTATGACTAGTTGTATCAGTCAATTTGAAGTGGCTGCCAGGACCCATATGAAAAGTTAAGAGCGGTGGCAGACTTGTACAGTCCTAATACTTATTACTTGTTTCTGGAAACAACATCATTGCACTTTGGACAGCTTCATGCCCTGGTTCAGAATCCAACCAAGAGTGGTTCTAAGTACTAATTGTCCCTGTTGTTATCTGGTTGTGGATCCTTCTTGTGCCTCGTGCAAGCTTGCAACTTCTGCCTTCTCTTTTGTATCCACATCTTTCCAGTATTTGTTTTAGGTGATGATGTCTTTCCACTCGTTTCCCTCCTCTTCCCTCAGTCTTTCCGTCAATTCTCTCAACACATCTGCACTCACTTTGGCATATATATATTGGATTGTTCCAGACACTCGTGCATTTCCAGCCAGTTTGTCAGCAATGTTATTTTCCTTGACATCAGCGTGTCCTGGAGAGCAGACTCAAGTCACCAATCTGACTGCTGTGGGGCAAATTCATTACCACTCTGCTCTCAGGAAGCTAATCTCTATCCTCCTCAGTATACTTGAGTCCATGACAATCACAACATCATGTAGCAACTAATAGTAGTAGTAGTACATGTCTAATTTGTGATCTGTCCCTCTCTAACCATTTCACTGCCTCTGTCACAGCCTCCACTTTCAATTCATCCTCATGCTGGATATTGTTCCACTGTGGGCTCTGGGCGCCCTTTGTATGATGCTTTTTCCTACTGATACCATGACGGCACGAAGCCAGAGCTGCCAACTTCCAAAACTGGATTTTCATATATTCCAGGCATCAAATATTCATATTCTGATCCCAATTTTCATACTCACACTGGTGCAGAAAAATAATCTCACGAAACTTAGATGAATGTCTCCATATTTGGCCGTTTATTCATACTTTTACTTTTAAGCTTGTAGATAGCAACTGCTTCTGTTTCATAATAAGAGGCTTTAAATCTTCTGCTTTAAACTGAGGTAATGAGAGTCATTCACTGTGGTAAAATAATCTACTTGACTATCAACAGCAGCTCTTTTCATATCCTTTTAATTTGATATACATGTAATCTAATTGCAAGTTTGATTAGGTGAATTCTTCCTTTTATTTTAAAAAAATC
>JAWQUT010000622.1:20892-71595 GCA_033807755.1 Ellobium chinense | reverse complement strand
CCCCCCCCACACCAAATATAAAAAAATAAAAAATATAAAAACTGATAACATGTTGTAAGACAGTTTCTACAAAAGAAACGCGTTCATCGCCTCAATGCTGCTCAGCTTGAAATTCATGACCATCAGAGGACAGACTGTAGCACTTTACTAGGCCCACTAGGGAAATGTAATTATTTATACCCTGCTAAAATTTAGCCCTATATATATGTCATCAGAGACCCTGAGCTATATATAGCTGTAATTGTACCCAAGAGTAAAATGCTCATGTTCATATATCGCTCTCAGTCTCAGATTCAAGCATGTCATCTGCTGGCACAGCCAAAGAGAGAAATCCATCTAGAGCTAGCTCTAAACTTTCCAAACTGGAGCTTTGAAAGCCAGCACTGTTACTAGCTCTAATAGTAATAGTACAGTCAAGGTCATTAACCTTGCCCTGAGGTCAACACTATTATGCTCACCTGAAATGTAGGTTATTTAATTATGCCATGAGGGCCTACGTAAATACACATAATAGGCCAAATGAAATCAGCCTACACAGAAAATGTCTGGGCAATCTGGGTATGGTACAATGCATACGCTTGATGGGATTCATCAAGCATGAAAGTAAAGCCCCAAACGCGGCAAGGTTGTCTGGAGATGGGTTGAACAATATTTATGCATAAAATTAAATCCTCCTGTGGCTGGTAACCCTGACTGGTGTCTTTGTAGTTTGTAAGAGACTGCTAGTTTCAACTAAACTTCTACTGGATCTAGCAATTCCTGCATGCGGCCGGGAAATAGGCCTAGCATACACGCCAAATGAAGCCAGCAAAAGCAAAACTAAGAAACGCATGTCATCATCATCGATACTGCCGTGTACTCTAACAAAATACCAATATGTACAGTGGAACACTGATATAAAGAACAGGTCTGGGCAAAATATTTGTTTGTTATATCAGTAGTTCTTTATATCCATCCACCACCCAGATTTCACCAAACACAACACACAATACAAAACAATGAAGATCCGCAGGTTCAAACTGAAAATAAATGATTCATTCGACCTCATTTACATAATATGAAAAAACATTGGTACAGTAAATGACGTGTCCTCTATTAGTATTAACCAAGTATAGCCACCAATAAGTACTAGGAGAAGAAACAAAAATCTAAAATCTTTAACACTCCTCTCTCCTCCCCAGTCTTTACACAAAAACTCTACTTCTTGAAATCCAGAGTGTATGCAGCTCTCTTTCTCGATGCCATCGTGTACTGTTCTAGTCTAGTGTCTATCTGTTGGATAGGTCTATAGCCTAACAGCGTGTAGCACCGTGTGGATCTATCTAGTCTTTGTTTTGAACAGGAAGTCAGGAAGTTCTCGAATGTTGTAAATCTGCTTTGTAAGGCAGTCCCCGCAGTATAAAACTGCTGGTAACGATCGACCAGTCGCCCGGCCGAAACTTGTTCGGCTGTTTTCGTTGGGCCTAAGTCTAGGCTAGCTTTGCAGACTGGATGTTCGGACCAGTTCGTTATTTCCGTTACGAAAAAAGAGGAAAACTACAGACTCGGGCACCGAGATGGGTTCGTTTCATCCGTCAGTTCTTTATTATCTGTTCGCTACATGCGTGAAAATTTTATTGAGTTAAAGAGAAAAAAAATCGGGGCAAACAAAGATGTTCTTTATTTCCGTCAATTCGTTTCAGGCATGTTCGTTATAAGTGTGTTCCACTGTAAATTGTTCTGTACTTTATGATTTTCAGTCTTGCTGTGAAACTTGATTACTTGTATTCATGACTAAAACAGTCCATTTTGATGATTTTCAGTACGAGAAAGCTTTTTATGCGCCTGACTTCGTCGCAGAAGGCATTCTGATTCATGGATCATTCTTTTTATACTAATAGTTGATTTTGGTATTTTGAAGCGTACGATTCTTATTTTCATACTGAGGTCAGATTTTCCTATGAAATAGGAACATTTCGTATTGGTCGGCAGATCTGCGAAGCCTCATTTACTCTTCATATTTTTCTTGACTGAGCCATCACTATCAGTGTCAGTGTATATGACTGGATCTCCTTGCATTAAATTTGCCTCAAGTAGAAGTAACTCCCTGACTTTCATGTTGTGATGCCCCCCACATACTCTACATGTTCCCACCCTATTCATGATCACGACCTTGGTGAGGTATTTGCTAGCACATCTCTGCTGCTACTAGAGTCTAGTCTAGTCTTCACATTCCTTTCCCTTCACAATGTCTTCAGTTTCACTGATTCATCGCTTGTAGCGAGTCCTTAGCTTCGGGCTGCAGTCATCCATAAGTAGCCCCTTTTGATGCATCATGACCATTTTTCCTCATTCAATGCCTGATGGAGTGGATGGTCTTCTTTTCTAATGCACCCAGTCCCAAGTTCATCTTACTGTTTGAGCTTGAGCCTCTTTGCTCCATAGGCCTACTTTTTTTTTATACAATATAAGTAATATTAGCATGCTTCTACCTGTGTCTGCACAACTAAGCCTAGACTAGATTCTGATCTAATGTTTTACGACGGACCTCCCAGAATCTAGACTATATTCTTGAATTTGAAAATGAAATTGACATTAAGATGACAATGTTATCTCTCTCTCTACAGTCACTACAGACTACACCATCTGAAAATTTTGAAAAATATAGATTACTAATGAGAGAAATAGCCCAGGTGCATGGACATAGTCAAGGTCAAACGACTGTAGTCTAGCGCTAGACTACTCGATTAGACTTTATTAGTTTGTTTAGATAATAAGAATAGATAGACTATCATATATTATTAGACGAAACATTATTATAGACTAGGCGGCTTAGGCCTAGTCTACCTTAAATACAATATAACCGTTTCGATATCTGTCTTATTTCATCTCCTATTAAGTAAACTTCATTACCTTTTTTATCTCGTTTTGATTTCGGCATATTCTCTAGACTACTCTGTTTAAGATTTCAGATGGAGCAGAGATCCAGTGAAGTATTTGCTGACTGGTGGACCAAACAGCAACAAACTTTCTTATGGGCCTACACGTGCAGAATCTAAAATTAGATGCGGAAGCGGAAATCATGCCACAAGGGAATCCGAACGGAAGCTAAACAGAAAGTGCATTCGCTGGTTTGGTTTCGAACAAAAGTGTAGGCGGCATCACATAGTAACACAACAAAAGCCAACTTCTAATTAATACTTTATTTCTGAGAGTACTATTATAATGTTGTTCTTTGGGATGAATAGTGGGAGAACCAATGACGTTGCTATGGAAACTGTGACGTCAGAATCTTCGGACAAGTTCCGTATTCGCATTCTAGGTAGCGCGGAGTAATTTTTCTCACGGTTGCAAATTTTGCGGAAGTGCAATTGCCCGTATAAAAATAATCCAAATTGGAAATTAAACATTTTGAGAGGCATCTCATTGATTTCATTGTCTTGAAGCATATTTATCAACCTAATCAAAATCTCAACAAATTTTCAATGCAATACTAGAGATAATTATATTCAAAGACTCGTATTGAATTATGTGAGTAATATCTAAAAGTAGGGCAAGTTGCTCGCCATCTTGGAATATTGCTGTTTCATTCCAGCAGAATCGTGGTCTGCTTAAACAAATTTTAGGCTTTTAAAATGAGTAATCAGGGTCTTACTCTCAAGGAACAGTATGTGCACAAAGCAAAGCTTGCAGAGCAAGCTGAGAGGTATGATGATATGGCTGAGGCCATGAAAAAGTGTGTAAATTTCGTCTACACCGATAGCAGCGGAAGCCCTCTCGACAACGAGGAACGGAACCTTCTGTCTGTTGCCTACAAGAATGTCGTCGGTGCACGAAGATCGGCTTGGAGAGTGGTTTCAAGCATAGAGTCAAAAACAGAAGGCAGTGAGAAGAAGCTTGAAATGGCCAAAAAGTATCGTGAGACGATTGAGGAGGAGCTGAAGTCAATATGCAATGACGTTTTGGTAAGTTTTTGATCCGGTGGCGGTGCAAAAGAGCATGCTGATCATGTGCTTTTTTATTATGGCGTCTTCCCAGCATTGGGATTGGTATTAGATAATAGCCTAGTCTGTACTTTTGTAGTGTAGTAAGGTGCATGGTCGTTTGTTGTGTTAATTGATTTTATGTTGAATATGACAGAACTTTAGCAAGTGAAATTTTGTCATGACATTGCAATGTCACTCACTAATAATAAGGTGTTGGCCTGCTAAACAGGAAGTAGAATTTTGGGCTTTCTCACAACAGCACTGATTTAGACTAGACTAGACTAGACTAGATTCTAGACTAGTTGAAATATCGGTTTAGTCCATGACTTGTCTATGACTATATGAACTGTATCATTATCGTTGTGGTGCTGTCCTTTGACATAGCCAAATTTTGAATCAGCTAAGAGTTCCAGTTCAACCTGTTAAATACCCATGGGTGTGTGTTGGGTAATGTGCATTCCTGTTAGTAATAATAAATGGTATAATAGCAGGCAGTTGTAAAGAGTCTTACTTTTTCTAAGCCATTTAACCAGGATATTTCCGAATGAGACTCACACCTCTTGCTCATATATCGATGGACATTAGGGTTAAGGGTAGGGTCAGGGACAGCTTTGGGGCTGTAATGGTAAGCATAAGCTTTGGTTAGGGGTGGGAGATTCCAGAGGAATTCCTTTTCAGGGTTTGATCTCCACTCAGTCACTGTGGCATTGGCTGTGAAGTGCATTTGGAAATTCCCAGTCAGCCCAGTGTGCACGAATTCCTCTTCCAAGTCACATGCCCGAAAGGGTAGAATTGTGCTAAAATTTTATAACATATCTGCCTCCTTTTTTAGTTTTATGAGGCAGCAGACAGCTTCACTCTGAGCCGGAGCTTATCTGGTATACTTATGAGCATTCTTTAAATGCTGCTTACTGTACTCATGCTGTTTCATTAGTGTTGCCCCATCAGCAAATGCATTCTTTGTTCCCTCCTCCTTGTCTCCTTTATGCACCTTGCACACCTCATCATGCGCTCATTCTCCAGGTACAACAGCCATGGTCTGCCATTCTTCCAGCTAGCCTGGAACTGTCTGTCCCGTCCCACTTCATACTATTTGGCCTTTTTTTCTTGTCCTCCTCACTTTCTGCTACTTGCCTTTTAGATGCCTTAACAGACCAGGCACGGCCCCTGCTGTATACTTCAGAAAGCTCATGTCTGGTTCAGCGAGTTGAGTTAAGACTTTAGACAACCTCCTACAGTAGGCCTACGTTCACTTGTTTACTCCTGATTGAGCTTCCTGTACATTAGTCATTAGGTTTATATACAAAATTCACGATGTTTCTGAAACAAATTATGACACCCACTTGCTGTGTCACAGTGAAACATCATTCGTTAGCAAAAAAAATGAGGTGTATACTTCTTTCGCCTTCCCAACTGATAGAGTGTAGAGTATTTTTGTAAATACAGTAATTCAACATCTAACAGCTCGTTTGTTTTTGCCTTGCCCGGCATGTTATCCTCGTACAAAGGGTCATTGTTTTTAAATTGCATGACTCCACAAAGGGATGTAACACCTTATACCTTGTTATTCTCCTATATTGAGAGACAGGGAAAGGTTGACTCTTGGTCTTTTAAGGATAGGCATAGGCCTAGACTGACTCTCCTACGGGTATGACTACAAAAACAAACGCTCCCATATGCTGTAGATCCTCTAAGTAGTGGCCCTTTTGTATCTATTTCGCGATCAAGTCGAAACTCCCCCATTTTACTAACTATTAACCAGAAATTTTGCTTTGCAAAATGCAAGGTCAAATACACTGAGCACACTTGCCACTGAGATATAGACACCATCTGGGTGTGTGAGTTCCTCGAAAACCAGGTGCCCGACCACAAAACCACATGCCTCGAGCAGCGGGCATGTGGGATTTTGCGCATACTGTTTCCCCGGATATTTCTATGATATATTTCTTGTTCATGCATGACAGCCACCAGATTTGTCTACTAATGATCAAGGCATGAGCACCAAGATAAAAAAGGAATCTGGAAAGCAGTAATATAGAGCATGTGGGTTATTTCAACAGGTTGCTGTCCATGTAGATTTAGGTCTAGGCTGCAAAACCAAAAATAAAGGAAGCTTTTTACTTCCTTATGAATATGGAGACTGCTCAGCATAGCATACTCTGAAAAATGCAGTGTTATAATAACCCATCTTGCATGACAAGGTGAAAGTAGGGCCTAACCCAAAATTGACTGTAGATACACAAACTCTGGAAACTGCAGGTCATGTTTTGACATGCTTTGAAATTTACTACTACAATAGAATTAAACCTCCTCTGTTGTGACTATAATCATTACAGGCTGCATGATGTGATCGCAGAGTTGAGCACAAGACTGATGAAATGCCCACATAATATATAATATGAAATTATTGATTATGAGATGTTTGATGGCGAAAGCATATTGTGTCAACATTTTTTTTTTTTTTTGTATGTTTTTTTCTGTGTGGTTTGGTTAGTTGGTAGTGACCTTTATCTTTTTAATAAGAGATGAAGATGATAGATTCAGCCTTATTAAACATCTAACATCATCCAGCTAGAAAAAAAAAATTATCAAACTGGGCTCACATTTGCTCCCCCATTATGAATAGTAATACGAGAACAGAATATGCCTTGTTACACATCCATTTTGTTGCTAAGTCATTTTTTCAGAGACATTTTATTATTTAAAGATGTTTCTTTCTGGGAAATTTTGGGCCTCCACAAATGTATTTTCTGTGTGTGTTTAAAATATATATTAATGCAATTTACCTGTTAGCGGTCTTGCTGAATGTCTTTGCAAGCTCTGGTGATTATATGGTGTGTCCGAACTACAATTCATTAGTTTGCTGGTCATTGTAGTTTAATTCTTTCTATACATTTCTTTAAGCAATAAGTTTTTTCAAGCCTGGTAGTGCTGTAAGCCGGGGATCCATTGTCACTATTTTAGTTTTCGGGAGGATTTCTTCATGCCTTACCTTTTTCGTTCTGTCAGATTTAGTAACCTTGTTTATTGTTGATCCATTGCAGGAGTTGCTCTCCAAGCATCTGATTCAGAAAGCCCAAGATGACAGTACCCACCATGATAGCCATGTGTTCTACCTCAAAATGCAGGGTGACTACTACCGCTATTTGTCAGAGGTGTCAGTAGGTGAAGATAGGAAAGGTAAGAAAAGGGCTATGTTTGTCAAGCCTTACCCATAGGTCTGTAAAAGTGGGATGTATTCAGTCCTGAACATTGTTGGTTGGTTGGTCTGTTTGTTTCTTTTTTTGTTTTGTTTTTTTTTTTTTGCTTGAAGCACCCAGCCTTGTCAACCTGTAAACATTTGTGGGTCTAGCCCACAAAATTGGTGAAAATACACATATGCACACTGAACCATCCAATAGCCAATTTTTTTTTTCCACTAGTGGTTCGCATGATTATTTAACGTGAATTTATGAAAGAAGAAATTGAGTAACTCGCTGAAATTTCTGTATGTCATAGAAATGACTAGATTAGATTACTTGCGGTTTCAGCAGACAGACTGTCCCTAGTTCCATGTTATCTTAATTGCCAATATTTTGTTTCTTAACACACATTTTGACAAAGGAGTCTATATATGCCCAACAATTTCAACAACTGCTCTCCAGTTTCTATTTCTTCTTCAGTTATCTACTTAAGACTTAATTATGTTTCCTAAGCTTACGTGAGTCAGTAGTTGGTACTTTGAGGGGCAGGTGGTCCAGTTCATTGATGCTTGTTTCTTATCTTCTAAGTTCATTGATTATGTCTGTGTATTACTTTAGTATTTGTTTAGTTAGTGGTGAGTAAGCCTTAGTCACAACTGAAAGAAAGACATCTGTGAAAGCTTTTCTAGTCTGTGTCCATAAAGTCGGTCATTTTGTGGTATTGGGGAATACAAGTATAAGTGCCAGTGAGAGTAGTCAAATTAGATGGGGAGTATTTTACTAAGAGGAGTGTTAGTTATAGCCTCATCTGCTGCCTGGCCAGCAATAGTAATGAAGTAATCTCAAAGTGTTGTAAATAGTGCAAAGTAAATTGTCCATTATTTTTGTGGTGAATGGCACACATATCAGTGTCTGAGAGAGCGGAATGTTTATTTGAGTCTTTAAATCATGTAAGAACTACTTTCATTTCACTTTCCAGCCTTGAATGACCCTAAGAAGTGAGCATTTTTATGTCAAAGTAAGCAAAAAAATAGAATAAGTTTAATCAACTGATGAAAAAGGACCAGTCAGATTAAATGATATATTATCGAGGGATTGACAAGTCAAGTCTCGGATACTTCATTTGCCAGTTGACTGCAAACATCTTTCTGGCATAGTGCTGTGCTAGAGATCTATTTTGACTCAAAAGCTGGTGTTCTCAAAAAATAATTCTTGAATTTATGATTTCTTAACCCCTTCGTGACCCATATGACGTACAGCATACGTCATTTTTTGCTCTTTGTTAATTGTGCCAAGATGCCGTTGGGACGTATGTGGTACTGGTACGTCATATATAGTGGCTAGCCAGGACCAGTATCGAAAGTTTATTGGAAGGAAGCGTAAGCGGAACTTGAATTTTACTTTTCTTTGTTCCTGTATACAACCGGCGTGCTGTTCACAGTGGAGCCCTCAAGTTTTTGAATGATCTTGAACTTTATTATTATTTATTGGACGTTATTATGTGAAAGGCCATTCATTATCCGTCAAAAAAATATATACTTTTTTATACTTTGGAGTACACTGGAAGTGATAATTCCTCATGTATTGACAGACCTCTAAATTCACTGATTCTCCTTACAATTTTCTAGCAAAAATATGAGAAAATTGAATCACCAAGATACCTTCCGTCACGAAAGGGTTAACTACTTGACATGAAATTGATGTGATAAAAAAGTGAAGTATGGTTGGGTGAGAGAGAAAATGAAGAATGCGGCTACAAGTCAGTTCTCTGGATTCTAGGTCAACATGGTCTGAATTTACTAGACCGTTTTGAGAGAGGAGTATAGAATTAAAAGAACCTACAACTGGGACGTAGTTTTATCATGATGAAAAAAAACAACAAATTATTAAATCTTTGTCATCAAAGGGCTAAGCGGGTGAGATTGACACCATAGTTTGAGGTGAAGGTTATTTTAGGTTGCAGAGCATGGGATACCATTTATTTATTTTTTTGTTCGCGGTCATTTTGTTGGAACTTCATGCATTTTAAATATGCTTCAAGTGTGTGTTCATGTAGAATGCGAATGGTCAATATTAACAGTTTTTGGTATTGCCAGATGTTTGTAATCTGTAATTAAACATCTTTGTTCCTTTATCCATTATGTTGCTGTTCATTTGAAAAAATTTTGTTTTGGTAAATGAAATACTTTGCTTCATCCACAGTTAACGTGAGCAAATCAAATGAGGCATACAAAAAAGCCACGGAGATAGCTAAAGAGAAGATGCAGCCCACACATCCTATAAGGCTAGGATTGGCTCTCAACTTTTCTGTGTTTTACTACGAGATCATGAATGAGCCTGATGAAGCCTGCAAGTTGGCAAAAGCAGTAAGTATTATCTTAGCCAGTATTTTCTCCAGATCAGGTGTTTCTTAAATTTTGAAATTACATTGAATGCAGACTGATTACCCCGTCTTTCATTCCAAAGTTTGCATTACATGAGGAAAACCCAGCAAACCTCTAGAAGTTTACAAATTCCCACCTTAAATATATGACAGGGTGATGTGGGCGAGGGATGGAATGTCTTCCCTAACTGATGTGATCAGGAGAAAACACTGATTTCAGCCAAAATTTTCTTGATTTATGTGATTTGTAAGTTGCAAAGTGCTGAATTCAGGTAATTGAAGGATGAGTATCCTATGTGTTGTTTGCAGAATGTATCCAAATGTTTTGTGGCGGGTTTCACAGAATAAGCAGCAAAAGATAACTCAGAAATATCAGTGCTTGTATGATGCTATTTCACACATTCTGGTGAATACACCACCTGCCGTTGACTTTGGCTGTAGCAAGGAGATAGAATACATTGATCTGATAGGCTCTGATTTTTCCATCTGAAGCAACAAAATAGGGGTGGCCAGTCAGTGTTTATAATTATTTTAGAAATGGTTTTAGCCTATAGACCCTTCAGCATTTTTCATATGAATGCTTCATCTTCTACAGTTTTCTGTGCAACTGTTTTTCTTGATACCTTAGTGAGTTTTTACGCCATGCTGCATATTGAAGAGCTGCAACCGCTTTCATTTGTATAACTGGTTAAAGAGTTTTAGACCTGGAGTGGTGTAGTATAGCTGAAGATGTCCACAGTGAATATGTGATATTAGGTGGTCTAAACTAATTTTTTTTTTCACTGAAAATTGTCTGCTATTAGTTTAAATGTAAAGAGCTCACTGCCCTGAGAAAAATGATACCATGTTTATCTCTCTAGCTTGATTTTTAAAGAAGTTATTGAATTATAAGGTTTGTGAAATTTCACATTTTTCGCTACTTTTCACATAAGTCATGGAATGCCAACTTCGGGCATCCATATTTTCTTTAAATATCATCTCAAGTCCTTGAAAACTCTTCAGCCTATAGTCAGTGACATAGATAACAAACTCAATTTTTTTCAGGGGTTTAGGGGAATTCAAAAGTGACAATTTATTTTGATAAAGTTGGCATGAAGCCCAATTTTGACAGCGGCAGGATTATCGCTGACAGGATTGCTGACTTTCGGCTCACCGGCACTGCGTTCGTCCATTGAGCGTCATGCGCAGAAGGCAAAATCAAACGGAGGGTGTGTGTTTGTCAACAGCTGGCACTTCGCGGAAATACGTGTCGCGGCTTGATTTTGGTCTACTTAAAGAGGAGACATGCTAAGGTTTATTTTCGTATAAAATAGTCCCGATCTTTAATTTTTCCCGACTTTCTCACCCCTCAAAGTTTTCAACCCGCATTTTCCACATGAAATACAGCTAATATGCTTATAAAAATTTAATCTGAAGAAACCTTGTTATTTTAGCTTTCATTTGATGATAGTTTCGTGCATATAGGCCGCGTTTCAGTGAATCGCAGAGGTTATAAGTTAGGGGGGGGTAGATTTGCCTCGGGCACAATGAGAAAACGTTCTCCATATACCTCTTTCAATCAACAAAACACACACAAAAACTCAGTCAAAACCATGCACATAGTACATATTTAAAAAGAAGAAGAATTGTACTTTAACCTGATGTAAAAATCACAATGATCCAGTCAGTTACAACTCAGATATAGTAGGGTGAAATTACCCGAAAATTACGCGAAAGTCGGCAGTTTCTCCAGGTTAGCGACGCAGTTTAGACTACCTAGTGATATGATAAATGTGGCCTAGGTTTATTATCACTATTGTATCTCTAATTTGCTGATGTTATTTTAAGGATTATGAAAAGAATATACGTATATATATTCAAAGATTGCGAACAATTGTCTTAACTTGTTTACGCATTTTGCTTTTATGAAATGTCTTTCTCCTTTTTTCTTTCAGGCATTCGATGATGCCATTGCCCAGTTAGATCAGTTGAACGAAGAATCCTACAAAGACAGCACATTGATAATGCAGCTGTTGCGAGACAATCTCACTGTAAGTTGAGTCAGTTGAGACTCTCCCTCAAAAGATAGAGTCCAGTCGTATATACTTTGCTTTCAATGGTGGTATTCATAATCTTTAGGTCAGAAGATTATGTAAGTCGTCTGTATGTTATATTTGGGGTTGTGAATGTAGAGCAGACACCAGTCTCTGACATCCACGATCACACGGAACTTAGTACATATATAATACCCTAGAAAATAATGGACATATTTTAACAGCTGGACATATGAAGGGGTTTTCCAAAACGTTAGATGTGATCTCTAATTATTTTTGAAGTAAAGGGAAATAACAATATGACAATTGCTCTTCATTCATATATTTTTATTTATTGTTATATGACACAGAATTTGAAGAAGTGCAGATTTTGAGCTCATTTAGGTTTGTGGTGAATTAACACAGTAATGCATGTTTGAAAACACCACCAACTCATTTTTCAATGAAAGTGCATTTACTGAGTTTTGATTTCCGAATTGGAGTTTGTTTTCCCAGTTTACTTCCATTCTTGTATTTGTAGACTTTTAATGAGTTGTTATTTATTTCAAGGAAAATTGCAGATATCTGGGAACGATCCCCATATCATATTTATACTTTGCATTCTTATAAATCAAAAGGACCTTTATATTTTTCCTCAAATGTGTGTGTTAGTGGTGAAGACAGGTTTTAATGACTAACGAGAAGGGTCAAACTAAATGATGAGTTGAGTATTGGGTATCTTACCCTCGAGAAATCCTTTTAGAAAATAACTGTAAGGATGATGAGCCCCGAGTAAAATGTTTGCTTAAGTCTCATTAGGATAGCCTTCAGTTTTCTTGTTTCATACTGAATGGCATATGTAGTAAGCAGTTTCCTCATAATCAGGAAAAAATGGATCACTTATTGGACCAGACATAAAGCAAAGTGGTGGTGGACAAATCTGTCTCTTGTTCAGTGTGGTAAAATTATGCATTTAATTTATAATTAGTCTAGGTGACATAATCTATGTGAATTTGCATGAAGCTGCATACTTTTCAGAGAATATCATGGCAAGTGGATGGTATCCTTGGAGCCATGTTCACACTACTATAAAGGTGGCAGCATTATACGTTCACAGAAAGTATCATCTATGCCGAAATTAACAATTTTGAAGTTAATGAATTTCAATTCGACATTGGCTAGGAATATTTATCCAGTATGATGATCTTCTGGCTTGTCATTTTTGTGATTATAGAATATTTTATGAAGTATGAAGTCTTAACTTCTCTCCTCTTCTTCTTTTCAGCTTTGGACGTCTGACTCACAGGCAGAAGTGGAGCAAGAGGCCGAAAACCAGTGATATGTAGGGCCTGTCTATTATCAACTCGTTTCTTCTAATTATGAATTCAAGCAGTTTACAGACAAAAACACTTTCAATCACTTTTTTTTTTTTTTTGCCATCTTGAGAGCCACAGCCCAGGCCCTTTCCCATGCCTTCGCCCCATGATCATCCATTTGACACATCAGGCTTACACAGCCAAGCACCAAACCTTCATCGATTGACTTGGGTTCAGTAGTTCTAGCCATCATCACATGCTCACAGTTGTGACAAAATATGTGCCCATACATGCATGGAAACTCACGCATTTTGTACATGGAGTACCTTAACCACGGGATGTGCGTGCTTCAGTTTTAATGCATATTTGAATGACGGTTTGGATAGCTTTTTTTGTTACATACTTTCCATTTGTTCAATTTTTTTTCCTCCCTCCTCTTTGTCATTTCATGATGAAGGGGGCCCCAGAATGATTAAGTATTACAAATAGGCATCGAAGTTAAACCGGAGAAGGAAGACATTTTAGTATTCGGGGCTTGATTTACTTCTATTTCCCCAGCTTATGGATGCTAGTCTTGAGAACTAACTGTGGCAGATGATAATAAAATGCTCAGCTGATAAACCTTGTTTGTTGTCAGTGTGTTGAAGGCAAAAGAGGTTGCATTTATTTATTCGGGTTCCTTCTTTTCACTTTAATCCAGGGCCAGAAATACATGGCTTCCTAGTCTCTTACCCACCCCATCCCCATCTTTTCCACCAAAATATTACCAAGCTGTGTGGAGGTGATTTAAGTTAGACAATGTGTAATGATTACTCAATTTAGTGTTATTGTTTGGATATTTTTTTTATTGTTAGCATCATGGAATTGATTGTTGAAAGTTTGTGTTTGGACATTTTGGCAGTTTTTGTTTGTTTTGTGAAAGAACAAGTTCATAATCATTCTTTGTTATATCAGAGAAATCATGCTCATTAGGTCAAGTTGAAACCGGTTGCCTTTGTAAAAAGTCTACACTGTAAAGATGCAAAACAAGAGTTCTTTCTTGTATGGGAGGGAACTTTAAGCGTTGGAGTGAACAGTATTGTGAGGAAAGGCAGTTTTCATGGTAATGCTTTTTTCTCAGTGTATCATACGCGATTCCCAATGGAATTTTTTTTTTTTTTTTAAGGCATAGGTAAAGTCCTCATTTCTGTCCCTTGGTTTAAAAGAGAGGAAAGATTTTTTTCAGAAGATTGCTGATGAATTAATTAATAGAAATAAAGAATACGGTATGACAATGACTATGAGACTAAGTGCCAAGTAAAGCGTGATTTATAGATTCTTTATCTTTAATGTCTGTTTTATACTTTCTGGGACTGTCGGATTACGTGTTCAGCTGAATAGGAATGTTGGCCTTGTCTCTTGCCTTTATGTGGAAACTGCAGTCTGTTCCCACTGGAATATTTGTTTTGGTGGGTGAGTTTTCAGTGGTAAAATTCCTGCCATAAAATGTTCAGGACCTAACATATATTTGCAAAGTTCAACATCACAAGCTGCGAGTTTGCTGTTTATGAATAACTAAATCAAGAATGACACTCTTGCTATGCACTGACAGAAAGCAGTGGATGATAAACCAGTGGGAAATTCTGGAAATTTAAAAAGGAAAAGCTGTCACTGAGGGAACAAGTAACTGAACTGACATTTCCCCTTTTCAGTATATCAGTTGGGTAGCTTTGTTTGCCTGTTCCAGTAGTTACTGTAGTTTCAACTGAAAGTGCTGAATCATCTTTGCTTCACTTTATCATCAGCATCTGTCATCATCTGTCATTGCCATCACTATTACTACTATTACTATGATACTTTATATTATTATCATTATAATATATTAATGTGTATGTCAAAGTTTTACACACTTATAGCTGTCAGTGTATGGGAAATAACACTTTTTTTTCTGTGATCACATGTGAATGGCTGCATGACTGTCAGTGATTTAAGTTTTGTTGTTTTATTTCAATGGCCTTTTTTTTTTGTGTTTGTTTGTGTCCTACCAACTTTAACTATTTGCACCCCGTGATTTCTTGAGTGGTTCCATGAAAGGTTTGAAAGTTTATTTTTTTTTTTTTTCAATTTCCTGAATCTTGCTATTAGATAAGAGTCTAGTAGTGTTTGATTGTTTCACTCCGTACCATGCCATGTCATCCTGTCGTTCTGATATGATTTTTTTTTTTAAAGGTTCCTCTTGCTGATTTGTTTGTTCACATTATCTCAATATTCTTCGTTGTGCATTAAGTGTTTTTCATACTTCTAATGCATTTATCTCTTCTCTTCCTTTTTTTTTCTTTTTAGATCAGTCATTTGTTTAGTGTTCATTTCCTCTGTTCAGTTTCCTTGTGAAGGTTTCAATATTTTTTCACCATTTCAATAATTGGCATTAAGAATTGAAACTCCTTTGAAGTTACAAAACACTCATGCGTGCAGGCAGAAGACTTGCAGATTTCTTTATTATTTTTTTCCTACTGTGGGTAAGAATTATCTTACTAAAGAGTTTGAAGCATAATAGTACCTTCCCCCTGCATTTAAATCAGATTTTCTAAGTTTTTGAGAGGGAATCTGATTCTGGTTGGCACCTTTTGCATTATTCAGCCAGTAGCGTTTGAGACTGTAATCTTGCTTTGAAATTTTAACCTGGCTAAGCAATGACAAAGCTTAACTTTTTGTCTTCATTCCCAAGTGTGTTATATTTTAATCCTCTGAACTAACTTCTTACTACACCTTCTTTGTCATTGGGGCTGCTTTAATGCATTGTATTCACCATTTGTTTGTTTTCCCCGTGCTTAATCATTTACAGTACAGTCACAGTAGTATAACTAATCAAGGGATAGATTAATATGGATACGTACTCCGTGGAAGCAGAATTTTTCCAAGTTGTTGGCACATAATTTTTGTGCAAGTTAATTATTTCTGAAACGAGTGCTTGTGTTTGTTTCTGATTACATTTGTTGTGTGCAAAATTCATGATAATAATATTCTCCCACATCTGCCATTTTTTTATTTCCCATTTACTTGATAAAAATGAGGCAATATTGTTCAGTTTATCATCCTGGGGTAGTCTTATGTCAGATGTATGTGAGTGTAGTGGATAGTCCTGGTAGATCATAGGCCACCAATTGTTTGTTTGTGATTGTAGTGCTGGGGCAGATCTAGGAAGCCAGTTATTCCAGTCTGAAGAAACCGGGATGAGGATCTCCAATCTTGCACCAAAAAATTTCTAGCCAAAAGACGACAGGTGCACCTTGCAAGTTTTTCAGAAATTTGAATATCAGATCTGCCCCTTCACTGTTTCCAAATACCATTAACAATACCTGAGCTTGAAATTGTTTAAGTCGTTACTTTGAGATAATAGCATTGCCAGCCAGTGTTTTTCATTTGAAAATTGTAAACATTCTCAAACTTAAAGCTTTGATTAGGACTGCTTTCCCATCTCTCCCTCGTAAACACGATTTCAACATAGGTGTTACTTAGTTTTATTTTCGGTGTTGCTCATTGTGCGTGTATTTTTCTGTACTGTATCTTTATATAACTAAACCTTAATTGGTTCTCTCACCTTTGTATGTGAAAGTCGAAATGGAAATCTTCATATGATGAAACAGTCATAAGCTTGTTAGAAAATTTTCGATTTAGGCCACTTGAGAAATAAACATTGCGTATGTGTACCAAAGCTTTGAATTTTTTGTTCAAGTCTTTATCTTGATGTGACACCTGTACTATCCTGAGAGATAGTTTGACTTTCTCTGTTTTGTGACATATGGCCTGATACAGTGATAAGACATGGGCGAGGGGTTAAAGGTAAGATGCACTATACATTGATACAAAGAAGGTTTGATACGTAAATCTTTATATCCTGTCAACCTACTAGTTTCATTCAATAAGTTAGGGCACAATGATATTGTTCTATTTCTCAAGAGAGTTCTTTATATATCTATTAAAGTAGCAGTTTTAAGAGCATGTTGTGATTTGAGGCATCATGCCAGATCCAAGGGAAACATGTTGTGTGGTTCCTAAATCCAGTAATAGTAATAGGTCAGTAAACCAGTGATTTTCTCCAAAACTGCTTGATGAATTTCTTTTACACTAGGAACTCAATCTCATATTGTATGGGACATTAGGAACATTATTTTTTCGTGCCAAAATCTCCATGTAGAGGAGAGATTTCTTATACATGTTATATACATGTATGTGGCATGAATAATTTTAAACTGTATGTCAGTTAACAGCACCAAATACTAAATGATTATTTTGCAGAAAATTGTACAGGGGCATGTCTGCAAGTCTTCAAGCAATGCTGGGTCTCACACAGACTATGCTTGCATGTAACTAGATACATGTACAAACATTAAGACTGAAGGTCTCTTTGCAAACATTACAAGAAAATAACAATGCCACCTCTCTTATAAATTTGCATTATAAAGCCATTTTCGTTGTAATGAGATAATAGTTGTGAAGGATCAAAAGAAAAAAATGTTCACACCACTGACGCAGCTAAACAGTGTCTGGTGTGCAAATGGCTATATTTTTTTTTGTGAACAGATCTATTTCTATTCATCGTTTCAAGATTGCACAAGATTGTGGTGACTTGGAGAGCTCTCCAGCAAGTTTCTAGCATTGTGCTAGTGAACACTTTGGATTTTCTTTTCAATTACTTCTTCATTCCTTGGTATTTAATTTTATATTAAATTTTTTTTTTCTTCAACATTCCACATGTGAGACTGGGTTCCATAAATAATGGAAATTCTCAAGCAGCCTTAGAAAATCAGTGGTTCTAAAATTTTAGTGCTTCAGTAGTCATGAAAAGATTGTAATCTTTTAATTAAAGTAACTTGACATGACCAAACATGAGGTTGGAGACTACCATTCTTTTGAGATTGTCGCCGTGTAATGAAGACAGTATAGTAAGGCTGCCTCTCTGATCCTGGAAAAAAAGATTGAGTTTTGTAACATACAACAGGGTTATGCACCATTCTGAAATTTCATGAGCTCCTGGAATCCTTCTGGACTTTATTTTGTAGATAGAATCGCCAAAAAATTCCCCTGAAGTTTTTTGTAGCAGACTGACCAATACTGCCATGAAAATCAATACCAACAAGTGCACTTGTGCGCCCAGAAAATTAATGAAACGCTCTAGAATTTCTCCTGGAAAATGACTTCCAAATTGGGGGATGAACCCCAATTTTTGTAGGCCACAGATGTACAGTTGGGTAAGTTTTGACCAGTCATAGTGTGGTCTTCTGTAGAAAGGGAACTTAATCAATTTCTCATATCGTCCATGTTTACGTCTAAGGTCATATTCCACAAAAAAGACCAAATGTATATTTTACATTTTATTCATAATTTGATACCTATTTGAAGAATAACTGGAATTAAAGTTTAAACTTCAAAACATACAAGCCATAAGCAATTTATGAGGGGTTTTGTCTCTGCATGCTGAAAGTATGTATTGAATATGACTGTTTCACTAAACTTCATTATTTCTGGAATATGATGCATAGATACCATGGTTAATATGTACTAATAATGCAGATCTGTATTGTTATCAAGGATGTGTAGAGTGACTGCCACACCACTTCATCCATGCTGCTGTGACTATTCATTGCTGGGAGTCTGGCCACATGGGGAACTAATGGTGACATGGCCCATTGAAATACAAAGTCATTTATTGGCACTGGTCAATCACACTTTGGCTCCCAGTCAGAGGTTGAAGTGCCCACAATCCATTTGATTCCAGCATTCAGTGATTTTCCTTTCTTTATTTCTTGGAAAAAAACTGATCTGTATTCTTATTCTAGATGACACATGTACCAATGCTAGAGTGTCTGATCAGCCTGGTTAAAATTAAAATGATGCAAATTTATAATCTTCAGTGATGAAATAAAAGCAAGCTACCAACTCTTGCATCAACCAAACACAAGGACAAACTAACTAAAGGCTTTGCATTCATTATGAAAAGAATGTCAGCCTCTGCAAACTTGAATACAGATTTCACAACTTTTCACAATCAAAGCGAGTCAACTCATTTTATGATCAGTAGGTGGGTTGATCAACTTTATTTACATGCACTGTAATGAATAATTACATTACTTAGATCTGCAAAAATATAAATAACACAACCCAATCCAACCTAAGATTGTAATATTCATCTCACAAATGCATGATCATTGCCAAATTACAATAGACATTTGTAGAAGTCTTGCACCAAGGGGGTGAATTCTATGTGACCATGTACAACCAACATAATTCTTTATCTTTACAAAATACAGTACAGTGGCTAATGTATTTAAGTTTTTTTTATGACGATCGAAGCATAATAAATGTTTTGTGTCTTTTTGGTTTTAAGTCAGGCACCACATCCTTAATTCTCAATACATAATTTTGACCATTTAGACACTTGCATCAAATACACTTTCTCCCTTGATCTGTCAAACAGCTTTCTTATAAATATAATGACTGGCAATACTCACACACAGTACAAAACTATCTAATACAGGGCATAATAATAGTAACAGACTGAAGGACACTTCACCCATTACTAATTTGAGACAGTCTCAGTGCAATCAAATCTGTATCTACAATACATTTAGTCAGGAAACTTTTGACATTGACCAAATTAGCACCTCAGTAGCTGTATGCATAATCCATATGTTAGATAACTATAGTGAACACTACTAATATTTGGAAGTTTCCCGTGGTTATCACAGTGTATTAACAAACATAAGAATTATGCATACGGCTACAGATCTGGATATATGAAACGTTCAGATTAGCGATAGGACCACTTGTACTAGATCTCAAATTCCTATTATCTAAACTTTACATACACTATTAAGGGCAAGTGCGGCACCCTGTAGGTGTAAAATTGTGTAAAATGAGTTTAAGGCAGTTTCTTAAACAGCGACATGTCCTTTATCGAATCCTGAAGTTATTTTCATGATACCTGTCTCAAAAAGTGTATTTTGATGCAAAAATGCATCTGTTGGGTAATCTTTATCGTCAATTATCTCAATGTCACAGTTTTCCCCACTCTATCCCTTCGATCTGACTTTTTTCTGGTCCAATTTACATGAAATTTTGCATAACAACTCTCCAAGCCCGTTTTGAGAATGTCGTGGGCTTTTTTCAATATCTTGTGTTTTTGGGGTTTTTTTTAAGTTTTTAAAGTTGAAAATTCTCAAAATTTTCCATGTTTTTTTTATGACATTTTAAAAAAAATTATTAAAAAAAAACTATCCAAGAAATAAAAAAAAGCCCGTGACATTCTATTTTAAATAAAGTGATCTTTTAAATGGAACAAAAACCTGCATCCCACTATCTACTGTTCTCCAGATCGAAGGGTTCAAAGTTATGCAAAAGTCATCCATATTTTACAATATGGCGACCAAACAATTGGCGTTTCCATAGCAATGGAGAGAGGAAATTGCAAAAACCCCCCGTTTATCTTCCTTTCTGGCCCTACGTGACCCATTTTTCACCCCAAAATGACAAAGTTCCCTTTATTAATGAAAATCACCTGGTTCTGCCGCACGTGCCCTTTAAAACTAAAACCATACCCATTCAGAAAACAAAGCATGTTTTACTCCCTTGAATTTTAAATTTGTGAGATCCTGCTGTCTTCAATGGCAATTTCAAAAAAGGTTTTAAAGATACTGGAATGGCAAAAATGCAGCAGCTTCAGTCGAGCACAAATAACTCACATTTGTGAAAATAAAAAGGACTTTCACTGACCCCGAAGGGAAAATGATTTACAATGCCATATACTATTATACATTTCATTCATAGTACAAAGATGTAGATCATAGATTCTTTGGGCCATCTCATATTGTTTTGAGTCTGTGGAATTTTTAGGACTACGTGAAGCACTCTTATAAAGAAAGGAATACTTGTCTACAAGTGTTGAGCGGGACCGATGATTTTGACTTTCATATGTGTTTGAGGTATTCGTGCTCGACTGTGTAACAATGAAAGTTCATGACAAGAAGAAAAATCAGGGATGGGACTCAGTCAAGGCCATTTCAGAGGAACATGGTGCGGCGGTCGCCCCTCCTAGGGGGGTCCGGGGGCATACCCCCAGGGAAATTTTTGAAAATTACAGGCTAAAATAGTGCCATATGAGGCATCTTTCAACAAAAGGGGTACAAAAAAAAAAGGAATCAAAACAGTGCAATTATATCATATTACATGAGACATGTGAACGGCAGTTTTCACGTGGTCATACTGAGCAACAGCACCTCTGTCTCTGTTTCTGTAACTTAACTCCTTTCGGCACAGCTGACAGTAAGCCATACCAGGGGCTGTCAACTTTCTTATCACATCTCCCAATCGGCCATGATCGCAATCTCCATTCATCCAGTCCCATTTCCATGGGTTTCTCACTCCATTCTCATCAAATGTCTCAGTGCGGGAGCTAACGATGTCCCTTCGAGCCGCCATTTCACTTCAAGCAAGCAGGAAATGACGCATCTACTAAGGGAGGTTACTTTAAAGGCGCGCGCAACTCGTTTCGTACTTTTAGGTTTTTAATTATCTCGCTCTTTTCCTCCAACACAAAATTTGACTTCAAGAAATTCCGCGGAACAAATCGGCATACCCGAGGAAGCCCAAGGTCGGTNATATTACTACAGTAAAGATTGGCAGTTGCGATGCTTCATCCTTGCAGCACTAGCTTTATTAACTTTATATAGTCATTTAAATATTTAATATAAATTTATGTGTCTCCTCAAAGACCCTACAACATAAACTGTGAGATGGACCCACAAAGCACAGACTTTCTAGACAACTCTAAATTGTGCAATATATTGCATGCACCTCGTTATTAAATTCACATCCATTTACAGCTGGTGCATTTCCTATGTTCAAAAACTTCTCATCTGACCTCTTGCCTGACTGACAATTCATGGTCATGACTCTGTCAGTAAAGTTCCAAATTCATAGTTAAATTAATTTCCATCATCCAAACTAATGAACAGGCATTACTAGCTGGTGCCTTCAGANCAGAGCTGCAAAAAGAAGACGCTGAGTCTGGATAGCAAAATGGAGCTTCTCAAAGATGTGGATAAAAATACAATGAAACAAGTTGTTTCTCCTGAAAATGGTTAAGATAAACCTTGCTTAAAATAAACTTATTGACTCGGTCCCGAGAGGTTTATCTTAAGCGGACTCCACTGTACTACGTTTCCACACTATGTTTATATGATGTCACAGCATCAGGAGTCTCTCTTAGTCATAGAGCTCAGACACACAGCTTTCATTTCAGCTTGTTTTCATCTTACAGCAGCTTGACAACAGGAAAGCCAGAAGAGTTGAAAACAAAATATACTTTCACATTTGTCTTCATCTCATCAAAACAGCTATTGATGTTCTTTGCCAGATGAGGTTACTTGTGAAAAGTGATATCGCATTCCTGAAAAGTTATGCTCAAATAGGCAGCGAAAATTACCCATGCCTATTAGCAACGTCTTACCGTATTTCCATTCCTCAGTTTATATGTCAGGAACTGCCTTGGCGTGTTCCAAGATGGAAGCAAATTGAAATAAGACCAACTGTCTTATGTTGTTGCGACTTCAATTTCCTAACATCATAATCATGACCACTGCAAGTACTGCAACATGACACATCAATCTGAGACTAGTCTTCCTCAATAAAATTCTAGTCAATTTTATGGATATGGTCAGTACAAGTAGAATTTTGTAATTTGCAAAGGATTCCTCAATAAATGACTGGTCATCACTTTAGAGTTCTATTTTCACAGTAGGATTCCTACTTCATGGTTCATTTACTTCTGTATGTACAATTCCCTCTTATTGGTGACTCTTGCTGAAAACTTGTGAAGAATGGGTAGCTAATGATGAAATACATCAAAGGTTGAACATTTTTTATTTCCAGAAATGTATTTCAACATGCTGAAGCAAGGCATAAATGACTCACATTGGACGATGATTGGTTAGACATCTACGCCTGCTTATTCCAAAAGCATTGGTGAGGAATTGAAAATACTTGTCGTTGGTGCTTTGATGAAAATCCACTGACTTTGGAATTGTGAAAGAACAAACCTGAACATTAACACATACCATCCTTCTGGAATTAACATGTAGCTTAAAGTGTGTTGCTAAGTTATTTAAATAAATCTGGAGTTTTAAAAGACCATATCCCACTATTTTGATAATGCCATACAGTCTTTTAATAACTCCAGAGATGAAGAGTGCTTTGTAACCTCCCCATCTTCAACTCAGATTGACACTTTGCCACATCAAATAATGTCTGTAGTGGTATGATATGGTAAAAGTGAGGTTCTGTGGAGTTGTCTGACCAGCAGCTTGTGCTAAATTAGCAAGGTTCAACAAAACAAGCATTAATTGTTAATGAGGTTTGCAAATGTATATATATGCAAACTTTACTTTGCATCAGAGTGCTTAGGACATCGGTCTAGTCAGATCTATCTTCAATACACATTATTTGACAAGTTTAATCACAACTAGACTAGTTAATATTTCTGCCTTAAATGACCTATGGTGTTTTGCATAGCATTCATAGACATTGTCAGATCTACCTTCATGACACATGATGTGAAAGTGTTAACCATTTGGCACTAGTTGTTAACACCTGAAGTCCACCAGCATCGTAAATAGTGTACATAATATCTAATGTGATTGTTCATCACTTGCATTAGTGTTGCTGCCATCGGAATACTGGAACAGGACGTTCCAGAACTTGTGTCAGGAACTCGCACCAGCAGCCAAGAGAACATTGAAGGATGAAAAACTGAGGTAGGAAATCAATGCAGATTTGGTTGGGAAAGCCCCAAGAAGTTCTGGGGAAGAGTGCCCTTCACTTCTGAAAACAGAACGAACATACACATATTTGAGATCACAAAGAAATATAATAAGATTGCTGGAGAATATTATGTTTTTCCCAGATTTAGAGCCTGTCTATTTTCCATGACAGTGACATAATTGAAACTGTCGCACAACAGCTTGTGCGCTTTCTGTGCGAAGTTCGTCCAATATTGAGCAAGTTTTCACTGTGATCAATGAACAGGAGAGTAGAGTTTCATAATGAGACATGAACTGTGAGGAAATCCTGCACCTTGAATGTTTGCCCATCATGAATTCTGATGTTTTTTGTTTCTCTGCTGAACTCAGTATTGTTACCATGCTTAGAAAATTACCTCAGCCACATTTATGTCACTTTAGAATAACAGTACCATGTTGTTTATGAGATGAGGTCCCATGCTAACATGTTAAAAAAAAGTTAAAATTCACCTACATTTTCCCCCAAAATTGCAGTTGCAATGATCCACCTGTTTTGCTTTGTCACAAAAATGTTTCCCCGATACTCTCATAGAAACACCATTTTTTATGCATAATGACAGTACTGAATATGTTTGCTTACATTTCCATTGCCCTGATTTTGTTGGCAATTCCATTGGGGACTGCTTTCCCACTGTTTCTATTAATGACATGGATCTGTAAGCATGCCAATCACTGTCCCACATTCTTTTGTAAGCAACCCGCAATCTGATCTTATGAACTTGCCAGCAGTACACTGTACTTACTGATGTGAATCTGTGGTCTTGGTGATATCCCATAGCCTAACACAGCAGTCTCCACCCCCTGAGGCCAATATGGAACTGTTCTCATCAAATGCCAGTGCATAGACAGTATCACTATGGCCTCGCAGGTCTTTGATAACATGTCCTGAACCCAGGTCCCACACCCTGATCCTTCTGTCTTCACCTGTAAGTTTGAAAAAACAATACATGAGGCTGCATCCTCAACATATGTGTATAATCTGCATTTACATATGCCTTATTCCACAAAATACAGATCTGGACATAAGTGGATTCCATAGTATTACCATAAAGTGACCTGGCTCCCCATACAATGTTTACAGTTGAAATTTCTGCTGCACAGGCATATGTTATGCATCCAGTTATGCAAACAGAACCTCCTTCAAAATTCTAAACAATATGACTTGACATTTGCTTCTGCTTTGTGCAGTGCTGTCTTAAACTTCAACACAACGATATCTTTGTGTTCCAACACTGTGGCTCATACATTATGCTGAAGAAGACAATACATGCACATCTAAATTAACCACAATATTTTTATTAGATATGTCATATGATACAAAAAAAAAAAAATCCAAACTAAAAATGTGTGCCTTTTCACATTATTATCTTCGAAGAAAGCACAGAGACAAAAATTTGGCTTTTCAACAAATAATTTTCTAAACCAATACATGGATTCATTGAACATGACAGTTCAAAACAAAATTCCACTCAGCAGATGTGTTTGGTGTACCTAATGAGTGATAGGTAAACCTCTGTCTGAACATGCCCTGAATGATTAAATAAATTTGATGTGAAGTACAACCTCCACAGGACTGATAAAAATATAATGACTTATGGGACTTTTCAAGGAATCTAGGTGACTACTGTGTTTTGATACAGCTGCTTTCATTGACTGATGAAAGTCTCTAACTACATGTACTAGCCTCTACATTATAATTATAGAAGCATGAACTGAACTTCTACGACAACATAAATAATGCTGAGTGAGGAGTGGAAGGAGGGAGAGCAACCGCTAACATGTACTACAGAATCTGGTTAACTGATTGACAAGTTGATTTATGAAGTTTCTTCTCATACTGACCATGTTACAGATAAATTTTACTCACCAGCAGAAGCCAGGAGTTTCCCATTGGGGGAGAAGGCAAGTGCCAGGACAGACCCTCTATGACCCTGCAGTAAACGGACAGTACGGCTTTCAGATAGACTCCAGAATCGGACAGTCTTGTCTGCTGACCCTGTGGCTATGTAGTTGTTGTTGGGATGGAATTCCACACACTGAAATATATGTCATAATGTGACATGATTTTCATTCATAACAACTGTTACACAGTGCACACAAATAATCACTGCAGTTCTGTTTACAGAGATCAAATATTGTACCAGAAGTGACATGGGTAGAGTAATTTCAAAGTTTAAACTGCAGACCATCATGTGTTAATTTCTCATTGACTCATCCCAGTCCCTTACTGCAAAATGTATTTCTGTATTAAATTTGCCTCACAAATTTGAATTTCTAAGTCAGTCATCCGATATTTGCGTTTGTAGCAAATTTGATGGTAGATCAAGTTAATCTCATGTTTGGAGCAAAGCAACTGAGATTTGGCAAACTCTCCAATACATAAAGTAGATATGCCAAAAAGTTTTTTGTCCTCAAAGTTAAAAAAATTCAAAACTTTTGCAGCTGAAATTTGACTTACATTACCAGATAAATTCTGTTTCCAAATACAGCAAATTTTAAAATATGTAGGTGCAATGATTATATTAACAACCAATAAATTCAAACATGTTTAACAAGTCCAAAATAGCATGCCATATATGCGTCTAACACAATGGTCCAAACGTCAATTTTTGACGTTTGTTTATTGCTTTGCCTTGACAGAAGTGTAACATCTTGATCATTTAAAGCTTGCAACCATTATTAACTATATCTGTTTGTTAATGTACTAAAAATTTTATCCCAGTTTCCTCTTTTTGCTGAACCCTGAATTAAGAAGACTCTTTTGGGGGCCATCTAGAAAATTCAGTTATGGAAAACGGCTAACACAGCCAGCTAAAAAAAAAAAAGGCTTTGGAAAAGCATATTCAACTATATTATATATTCTACTATAATATATATTCTACTATATTATGTTATCAATAAGGCAAGACTATTGCTATGCTTACATCTACATCTAGAGTATGTCCAATGTAGGATCTCAGTGGATATGTTCTGTCAAACGTCCACAGTTTAGCTGTGGTGTCATGAGAACAGCTGGCAAACCAAACATCTGTAGAGCTGGAGAAGGGCAAAACTGATATAATGTCATCATCACAGTTATATTACTTCCTAAAAAACCGACAACATATTCTTCTTTAACAAGATATCCATGATAGGATTTACTTACGGTATTTTCAAAGGATATCATAGCAGAAGCTGGCATCTGAAAGCCAAGACCACAGACAAGTGCATACCATGCCATTACATTAAATATGTAAAAAGCTGACATCATAATACTGTAATCATAAAAGTTGAGGCTACTCATATAAATATATTTATAAATGCTCATGATTCATTTCGCAGTTTAAATCTTTAATAAGTTTCAGTTTCAGTTTTTTTGTCCACCAATACAATACAATTGAATTTCGCAATTCCATGGGTGAGAAAGGCAATCCTAGGTCATGTTTCCTGGAATTTCTCTGTTTCCCTGATGAGTATTGTCCCTGGTTATATACACATCTTGCATTATGCAAACTACCATAACAGAACAAAGTAAAGCACATCTTACGAGAAAATTAGTGTTGGAGAGGAAAGCTGACATAAAAAAAAAAATCATACTTAAAAAGAAAAATGCATGTTAAAAAAAAGAGTGATCTAAACAAATCTGCTTGCACAATTTAATACGAATCTAAAATTTTGATAAATATTTTGAAATGAGCAAACAACAATTTTGCAATGTAATGCTCTTATTAACCTTCCGTAATGCTATTTTCAAAGCTAGATATCATGTGTCACTTCATCTTTATGGATGCACCACACCTTCCCCAATCCCTTCAACCACCAACCAACAGCACATCCTTATTTGACTAGCCAAAACCATTTTCAGTTATCCTCGGACTGAGACACCTGCCTCTCAAATACAAGCTGCTGTCTTCCTTTAAGTGTCAAGCCTGCTAAACAACTTCTCCCCTAGAAAGAAGGGAATGGACTATAAGGCATTTCTTTGGTCTCCATGATGGGGACAATACATGTATACGTTCCACCCTTATATCCTATTGTCCACAGGGACACTGACCAATATCTTAGACTACTTTACCTGACATTCAGGTCCCACACAGCAGAGCTATGACCTTTGTATATACATGAGTTCGTCTGATTCGCCATGTCCCATAACCTCACTGATCAATAAAGAAAAGAAAAATATTGTAACTGTTGGAAAACATACAGAAAGGCATATAAGATGGTATGATATTGAAAAGTTATCCTATAAAATATAGGATTGCTACAAAAAGCCTAAAAATATATCTTAAGGCCTTTTCCATGACATTTCTCAGCGCTCAAGCATTTTTCCCTTGATAATAATGCTTCAATATGAACCCTTGTCACTTGAAGCTTATCCAGTGTTTGGGAAGTGTTTGCTCTGATTGAAACACGGCAGAGTAGTTCCTGACAAAAATTTTGAAGTGCCAAACCAACTTTGTATGAAATTTTCTGAGACAGTCTTGGCATCTTCTGCTGTTCCAGGAATTCAGACCCTAAAATACCAATGTCAATTTTTCATTATTTTTTCCTGATTTCTGAGGCCAGGGGCAACCCTTACAATAAGAGAGTCAACTTTAATTAATTGCAAAGAAGTGGTTTCAAATGTTCATACCATGCTAAACATAACTTCCTCAATTTCTTTCCCTGCTTGGGGGAACCAAGGCACTGCAGCATAGCAACTAGCAATTACTTTGCTTTGTATTCCATTATAAAAGAATTTTTCCATGGTGTAAATAAAAGCCCAGCTCTCAAAACAAGCCACACATCCACCTCAGTCTAAGGAAACATGTGTTGTGATTTAAGAATTTCTATTTCAAAGTACAATATCTGTGCTCAAGATTAAATCTACAAGACTGAGATGACCACAACACACATGGACCTGTCAACCAACACTTACCTGTTGAATCTTCAGAGCACGACAACAAGTAGGAGGAAGAATCTGCCAAAAATCTGGTCTTGTATACGGGACCCCTATGACCTGCCAATTTAGCAGTCTCTGTACTTTGATTAGCCCTGCACACAATATCCAGAAGTGAGTATTTAGTGCCTGGATATGTACAAAATGAACACTACAACACAGCAATGCATGGGTACATCACACCACACATTAAATTGATGCCATTCTGTTCCATTCTTCTATTCTACCTACTAGGATTAATTTAGCTCCTTAAATATGTTTGTCAAGACTTCATAAGATTTTTCAAAACTTCAATTTCAAATTGCAAGATCTATAATTCATGACATGACAGTCGCCATGAAAAAAGAAACACATAAAGGGTTGCATCACAAAATCTATTGTAGGGGAAGAGTGTAGAGTGAGATTTTTTGGCCTAGCGCTCAGAGGCAAGCGATTACCAGTTGACTGGCATTTCAGTTTGGTATTTTACTTTTGTTGTCCTCTAGCAAATACTGACAGGGGTCTTCAAGACTGATCAAAAGACAACCAACCTTTGATTCATCTTGTCCTTAATCTCTCCCTCAGTACAATGTATGTAGTCTGCAGACAGCACAATCTTGCTAACATCACACTCAGCTGGAGACTTGACAAATGCATGTGGCTCCAGGCTCCACACAGATATGGTGGAATCCTCAAAACATCCACTCAGCTGCTTCTTGTCATGGGATATAGTAGCTGAACACAGTCTAAAGAAGGGTTGAAAAGGAAAACATATTTACATGGAGGACCCCCTATGAACTTTAGATTCTGTAGGATTTCATCCTGTAAAATATTTGGGTTCGTGAACAAAGTCTACAAATGTAAAACAAAGAGCTCAGGATGACAATATTGCACTGAGTACAAGAGATTTGTGAAGTCCTTGCTGTATATGCAATACATACAGTATCTTCTTTCTTCGAAGCTCTACATGCTTTTTCTCTCTAAACAATTTTCTGGACAGAATGTTAACTGTGTGTTTTGCAATTCTCCCACCTGATCTTTCGAAACGCTCTTTTTCTCTGAACAATTTTCTGAAGAGAATGTCATTTATGTGTTTTGCAATTCTCACATCTGATCATACAGCAATGTATTTTCTCATTATATGAAAACTGCTGAATAATGGCAAATTCACTTAATGACAAGTTTCATCACACCCTTGAGGAGTTGCTATTAAGCAAAGTCACTTTTATTTTCCCAGAGCTTCCCCAGAGTCTTTATTATGTCAATGGTCTTCATTTATATATGACAAAGAAAGATTTAGTTGCATGACCTTACCCTTGGTATGTATTTAAAAATGTGAAGAAACAGATGGACGGCAGACAAGGGGGTAACTCTCTCACAGCCTTGATGGCAGCAGACAATTCATCCTCGAGACTGAGCTCCCCTTCCTGGGCATCAACTACTGCATCTGTAGGTGGTGCTGTCTGAGCTGCTTCCTCCGATTCTTCCAATACTTGCGGTAAAGACTCCATTTCCATTTTTCCATTTGTTGATGAGTCGGTACCTTGAAACACTGTTGATATGAAGCAGAAACAGCCATTTATAAGACACTTTACAGGCAATTAAACTGATAACAGATCCCAGGAGACCAGCTCAAATGTTTATGTTTGTGAATTTATCATAGGAATATTGAGCATTGGACCAGAATTTTGCACAGAGTAAGCGAGGAACTTGAGTATATAAATTCAAAGTCCTCAGGTTCAACTGTATTAACCTCATTTTTAAACTTGAGACAAGACCCCAAAGTTATTTTACATCTCTCTACATAATGGCTATATATGGACAAGGGTTGCTGAAAAGCAATGACGGTCAAAAAGTCACAGATTTGATTCCTGCTACAACTGTGTTGTAAATGCATTAGGGAAGGATGCCATAAAATTTCTTCAGTCCATCTAGCTGTAAAGTGGTTCCTCGGCTGTGGGCAGTGAAAGCTTTTGTCTTTAATGTTAGTATCAGCATCTTTAAAATGGCAATGGTACTGTATGCTCCCCAAGCAAGTTTAGAAATTTTTTTAAAGAGTGCAGAAAAGAAGAAAGTTGTTACATACCATTAGTCTTGATGTACTGATTGAAAATTTGCAACATTATCATGTTGTCCTCTGTCTGTGAAAAGAAAATAAGAAAAGCTTTGGCTTAGCGAATGAGAGTAGGCTAAAATTTTGCAAATTATTATGCCTTCATCTGTTGGCAAAGGAATAAAAAAGGCTGAACTAGGACTTGACAAAAGGATGTACTTGGAGTGGAAGAGAGAGGAACACACAACAGTGCACAGAAGTTATGGATGGGGGTCTCTCTCAACATGAAGTTTAGACAAACCAAGGTTGACAGCTCAGAGGGGGGAAGGGGAAAGGAGAGAGAGTCCCTTATCCTAGAAATCGTCTATCTTGCAAATGAAAAAGCTACTGAGGTAAATGGTTCTGTTCTACAAGTCTAATAACATTTAAAAGTCTTTCAATCTGCACTAAATAGTATTTAATAAGCTAAAGTATGTAAAAGAATAGACATACTTAAAACTTTTAACTAAATGTTTCAGTTGACTAACGTTGAATATATATATTGCAAACTGAAATGCGCTGATATGGTAAACGCCAATATCATAAACAGTTTGGAAAGAAGCATTTGCTACCTTCAAGAATCTCATGAGGTAATCCAGTGTTTCCTGTCCAACATCCAGAACATGTCTATTTTCTCTGCAAAAGGGAAGAAAAAAACAAAGATGAGTAGGTCTATATTTCAGAAACAGTGTCTCGGTATTGACAAGAACCTTTGCTCTACTATATTTCATAAATTGTAGATAACCTAAACGTAAAGATTTCTAGTGAAGAGTACCATTTCTATGATTTCATGGACTTGCCTGCAGTCAAGCCAGTGATTCCATAACATTTGTACTGCTCAGAGATGAGTCTATGAATATAATGCCGACATTTCTAAACAAAGAATTTCACCAGGCAAGTTTTTTATGTCTTATAACAGTTTAGTTATTATCCTCATTTTATCTGTACAAAAGACTAAACTGATGACAATGATCAACGATAAAGGTTATCAAAGAGAACCGTGGCATCAGCTTTGTGGTTCAAGTGAGTCTGGAGATGGTTGATTAATCCATAACCTATAGGCTGACAGAAGGACCTCTCAAATAATCAGAATTTGTGAATGAAAGTAGGAATCTCTGTGCTGTGCTGGTAATTCTGTCCTTGAAGTTTTGTTTTTGTTTTTTTTCATATACTGGTATAATACAGCAGCTTTGCTAAATTTGATTAGGAGTTAGGATGAACAACAGTGGCAACTGACAAATCTCAACCTGAATTCTGTGACTTCCTTGCTGGTCATGACATCGCTCTTGGACTCCAGTTTCTTCAATACCCTGATGAAGGCTTTATGGTTCTCATCCTGAAATCCTTCTGAGTGACGTTCATGAAATTTTTGAGCTGGAAATGACATAAATAAGATCTTCTGAAACAATTCACCTAGACTTAAAAAACATTATGTCTATATAATACAAACTCCGGTGCGCTTTTCCCTTTCTTGTATATTTTCTATGAGTAATTAGTTTAAAATTTCTCATCTTTGAGAGGGACAGAAAAATCAAAGTTGTTGCCATATCCAGAGCTTATCATTCATAATCTCTGATAAAACCTGTTTCTGAGAAAGGAAATGGAAGAAGCTGCAGGGAATGAAGGAAGAGAAGAGCAAAACACAAAGAGATGGAAAAGATGGTAGATTATATCAGAATGACTCACTCAGACATGTGAATCATGAAATTCATAATTCAAAATTCATGCAATCAAAGCAAGAAATTGCACTTTCAGCAGTATGTGAAAATGAGATTAATTCATTAATAATAGTAAATATGCATTGGGCCAAGTTTTCTCCATTTAGTATACTGATTGGAGTTAGCACCCTTCCATATGGAAAAATTTTATCTATTCCTTTGAATTTGGAGAGTCATAGAACTGGAGATACAGTGCATATCACAGAATAATAGAATATTTTTATGATTTCAACTACGCTCTCAACCAAAAAGAAAAAAATTGGAGAAGATTCTCACCTGGAATTTTCTGCCCATTACACAACATTTCTAAGTAGACATGAATGAACATCGGGAACAGCAATGACTGGAGTTCTGCATTGTAGGGGGAAACCGACCCGCTGATGAATGCCTTCATCCTGGAAGGTAGTGTGACCACATTTAATATGATTTTGAGCACACATTTAGCTTTCTATTTATAAATACCTTTACTTCAAATTTTATGTTTGTTATGACCTGCTGAAGGCCAATGTAATGAAAGTTATTAAAATTTTAATGTATCATTATGTGATGAATGCATCAGGTTAAGTGCAAATTATGTAAAATTAACCTGAAAATCAAACTAAGTATACAAATTATCCTCTGACACTTCTCCTTATTCTTGAAAATGGATGGATGAAAATCAAATTTTAAAACAAATGTAGATCATTACAGCCAATCTTTTTTTGCCTTCTGACACTGAAATCACTTGGGTTTACTAGTCTGGCCTGCTCCTATGGTTTTCAGCTGTGAGCACGTCTTCTTTGAGCTGATTGTGTGTTTGTGCTTGTGTGTTTGTAATGTGTCACTGGTAATGTTTCAAAGGGCATTGTTCTGGTAAGTGGTAAGAATGGAGGGATGTGTGTGGATGCATCATTAATAGTGTAGTTATTGTAAATCTTATCTGAACTTTCATGACTGAATAACATTCATGTAACAAGCAGAAAGCTTTACAAAATACAAACCTAGTAAACTGCTGGTCACAGGCAGTTGCATCACCAGATATGCTGCTTAATGCCAATGTGTTTTCAACACTGGTCCGAGATCGTGTTCGTCTTCGAACTGATAAGTCAGTGACTGCTTGTTCCCGGCGTGAATCTTTCCTGGATGGCATTTCACTCTCCTGGAGATAATACAGAATGCTCATAAGCCTTAAGAAACAATAGCATCCAGACTATATTCTGAACAAAAAGTTGAAATATTTGGGAGAAATTTCAAATGAGACTCGCACGTAATGTTCTTGGCTTCATGGACATTAGGATTAGGGGATTGCCTCCACTGACGCTCCCTTCTCGATGGTCAATAGGGATAGGGTTAAGGGTAGGGTTTGGGTTAGGGGGTTGGGGTTTTAGGTTGTATTAGTTGGTGTGAATTCCTGTTTGAATCTCATTCAGAAATCCCTCCAAATACATTTTCTGATTCTCCATCCTGTTAAACTAAAAAGCCTGCCAATTTGACTGAGGAGTATATCAAAGACTGTATGGCAATCAATGATACCATCATGCCCATTATTTTGTCACTGCCAGGGAATAAACAGGAAAGCTGAAGTTGTAGGATGACTCATAATGACATTGGTACTATAGTCAAACTTACTTTTAGTGGTCATCCCTTGTAATGTTACTAACCATCCATGGGGTACTCCCACCATTTGAAAAAACTTACCATCCCAGAAGATAGAGGGTGGCGAGATTACCCTATAGAGAAGGATTTCTGAATGAGACTCAAACCTAATGCTCCTATCTTAACAGACATTAGGATTAGGAATGCCAAGACATTAGGCCTAGACTAATATTTCTGCCTCAATAGGCATTTGAGTTAGGGTTACAGTGTTAGGGTTAAGGGTAGGAATAGTAGGCATGAGTTTCGGTAAGAGGTATGAGTCTCAGTTGGAATTCTGTTTTCCCTTGCCATTTTGCCAAAAATAAAAGTTCCAGCAATTCTCTTAATATGGACATGACATTAGTTTTCGGCAGTCATCTAGTTTTCACCTATCCAACTTCCTTTTGCCATTTTAAGTCTTACAAGAGAGTGGGGTTATGCAAACTGTGTTAGGAGAACTCATGCACTACTTTGTGATGAGCCTGTAATGTTTTCTTTTCTTCTGAATTTAAATGAAAGACAAGGTAAACTTTTTTCCTGCCATTTGTGGGACCATATATATACCACTTAAAACTAGTGCCATCATCCATTTAGACTGATAGAGTTGTCCACTAAAAACCAGGTATTATTGATATAGAGGGTATTATCCTGGCAGATGCTGGAAAGCAGATGAGAAATGGTCAGTAGATGTTTAGATCTAGTCTAGGAGGTACAATTTCTGTAAGCAGACTGGCCTTACTACTGCTGCAATCTGATTCCAGAGTGGATACTTTTTTTTTGTTAATGGAACAGGGGTAGCTATCTGCTTCACAGCCTTATAAATCCACAATATTTTTTCACAGATTTTCAACTCTTTATATGTTTCCTTCACCCGAGCGCTTCTGAGAAAATGCAGCTTTAAAGTCAGGATTTTCATACCATGCGGGCCGCCATAACCGGTCGTCCTGTCAGCACAGGAATGAGGCGTGACGTAAAAAGCGAGAGGCAAGCTAGTAGTCATTGTGCGAAGAGAATTATCCACATGAAATAACTTTCCTTAATGCTAAATTTTATGTCTTTTTTTTTATAATATGATCAATAAGTCTTTTGTTGACGACTGTGAACAATGCTCGACTCTGATCGCAATACTGTTATCTTAGAAAAGGCAGGATGAATATTTGATAAAAGGAACATTTGTCTGAGCATTAAGTGAGTCGCTTCATTAATGTATGCATAGCCTATGTATGGTTGTCTGTGCCTTTTTCTCCCCTACATTATTTAACCAACTTTTACTGGTCTAAGATTCAATTTATATTTGCTTGAGGGACATCTACAGTTTAGATATTAAGACGTAACACAGCAGGATAGGATTTGATTGACAGCTAACTATTGTCTCAGGCAATGTTTTCTGTGCTTAGGGGCGGTGCTAGTTGCATCACTAGTCATGAATCAGTCAACATGGCATGCTTTGAAGAGCTGGTGAAACATCAAACAGCTGGCTTATTGATGCGAAAATAGTTTGACACCTTTTTGTTGGTCAGAGATGACCACGGGAATAATTTGGAGAATACTTGTGAAATCTTTTATGGTTTGGAAAGAAAGAACAACCGGTCTTCACGATCAAAGAGAAAAATGAAAAGGACCATAGCAAATGAATTAGCATGATATGCCATGTTGAGCATAGCAACAGTTACGAGATGAGGAGGAGGGCGAGGGGGACAGATGGGTGGGCACAGTTACAGTTACAGTTACCATGTCTTTGGAGTTGAGAGAGAGAGGGAATAAAAGCAATAAGAGAAAGCGAGAGCCTGAGCTGGTAAGGAAAAAAAGCGAGATCTTCAAGAAGGCAGGTAAAGAACAGTGACTTGGGGGTCAAAAACCATCTTGGCTGCTCTCTCTTCTCTCTCTCTCCATTAGTTTTTTTTTGCTTCTTACCCCTTGTTTTCTCCTTATCCTACCATCCTATTGCTCCTTGCCTTATTCCCCTCACCCCCCTCTCTTCATCCCTAGAATTGTGCCCACCCAACCCATACTAGGATCTATCGCATTCCCCTCCCTGATATTGAAGACTGATTCATTTTTTCAAAACTGCAAAAGTTTTCACAGGTATTCTACAAAAAGCGTCAATGGTCATCTCTGACCAAAATAAAGTCAAAATAATTTTCACATTGATGTGACCATCTCTTGCTCTACTCTCTAAAATGTTTTCATTGATTTACAACTGGTGACACAACTAGCGCTGCTCCTAAGCACAGAGAATTTGAGTGAGGCGGCGTCTAAATTATCTGAAAGTGCTTCTCAAGCAAATGATGATTTTATATTGTCAGTGTCAGAATCTTAGGTCAATGAGAGCTCACTAAACCACATACCAAACAACAATACAAAGGTAGTTCAAACATTAATAAAGCGACTCAAACAATGGTCAGACAGATGTTCCTTTTTTTCTCAAATATTATTTTATCCTCCCTTTTCTAAGGTTACAGCTCTGCTATCAAAGTCGGGTAGTTGTTCACACAGTTTAACAAAAGACTTTTCTTAACGATAAATGAAAAAAAGGGCATAACATTTAGAGTTAGAGCCCTTGAAAGTTATTATTGCATATGGATAATTCTAGTTATAACGACTACTACTAGTTACTGGGTGACTGGATGACCAATCATGGCGGCCCGTAGGGTGTGAGAAGCCCGACTTTCAAGCTGCGTTTTCTCAGTAGCGCTCGGGCAAAGGAAACGTGTTGAAAATTTTATGAAAAAATACTGTGGATTTTTTAGGCAGTGAAGTAGATTATAACTAAACTAGTCTGTCTAGTCTATTCCTGTCCCTTTAACTCACTCGCGACGTTTCCCGTAAAAAACGCGGGACGGGCCGTCAGTATCGTCAGACGTTTTCCGTAGAAAACACGGGATCGGCATTATCGCCGTATAGCGGCTATATAAATGCCCGTAAAAGCACGGGAACCGTCTCAGGCGTATACGGAGCCACTTGTTTCGTTCCACGAAAAATTTCCCGGAAGTCGGTGGATAACTTTTTTAGTTAGAGCAATTTTAGTTAGGTGACTGCCATCTGAATCTGCAGTGATCATTAGAATGGCGTCTAGTAGTAACAGACGGAATATTTTTGCTGCATTTGAACCCTCTTCTGACTCAGATCTAGATCTCGACGATGATGTTAGGGATCCAGACTTCATTTACTTATCTTCTGTACACACATTCACACTCATAGAGCACACAAAAAAAATCCAGGACACTGCATTTTCTATAGTAATCCACCTTTATTTTCCCATCGGCAAATTTTTTTCAACATTGAAATCTATACCTTTTTCAAAAAATCATAAAACACACATTATGAGAGATAGACAATTGTGCTTTGGCATGTGTATTGTTATTATTGGTTGTGTTCAAAAGGCATTGCAATTGGTGAATTATCTTAGATTTTATGGGGTTTTGAAAAAAACTGAAAACCTTCAGTCTGTGGTGCTTGTACATAGTAAAAACCTTCAGTCTTCAGTGAGTTAAAGTGAATGGAAGCTTTTATTTATAACTTCATAAATTAAACACATGTGAAGTATAACACTTTGAGAGGGCAAGTTATCAATGACCATAAATAGCCTTTTTTAAAATTTTATTTATCGTCTGCTCCGATCTCCCGACTCTATTTATTTCCGCTTTGCGAAATTTTATCCAATCCGATTTCTGAATAATTTGTCTTTCCAAGATAATAAGTTCCACAGCCACACTTCATTAAATGTTAAACAAACTTACGGTATACTGTCTCCTTTTGAAGTATCGACTTATAGTTGAGCGAATGTGGTCATTTTTCGACCGCTTCATGACTGCGCTTGTTGTTCGAGTCTGACGAATCACATCTAAACACAACTAGGTTTGTTTACATCTTTTTCGCGTGCAGCCATCATTCAAGGGCAGGTAATAATTCAAAGAGCCGGTGTCAGCATAACAAAAAGAATCACTCAAAAATTCCGTGGAACGAAACCTCAATAGTATGGTACTCAAAAGAACCAATTTTTTTTTTTTAATGCCTTGCCCTCTGCCAGATTGCATAAGAACTGAAAAGGCATGTAAGAGAAGTTGTGGAGGGGAAGAGGAAGGGTTGAATGTAACTTCATATCTTCCAAATATAAGAAATCTTAGTGAAAACAATGTTAGGATGTTTGGATTGCTTCCACGGTTGTACGGTAGGATCACAAAATAATGAAGATTAGGGGAAACTTATGCCATGAATTATTCAGCATGCTTGAATTATATATTGAGGTTCTAAGGCAGTCTATAATTATTGACATTATTAACGCGCATGAAATTGAGAAAGCCAGGTCCGATTCCCGGTAAAAAATAAAATTGTAACACTGTTGGGTACGTTTGATTTTTCTCCTACAAATTCATGAATATTGCACTCTCTCGACTTTTTCTCTCTTTCTTCCTCCCTCTCTCTATCTCTCTCTCTCACTGTCATTCAAAAAGAAGAACCAGTGACATATTTTCTAGAGATTTGTTAACTGCAACGCATGTATCTGTTCACTGCAGCCTCCTAGGAGACAGGGCTCAGTGTGTGTCTATTGGAAGGGGAAACCATAAGGAGGATAAAAATTCTGTAGAGGAAAGGGAATAAGGACTATGGACTCCTGGATACTTCTTACTTCCACGACACCCACCCTTGCCCATGTTACTGGATCTCCGGATCTAATTTTGCCTGCTTCAGGCGAACATATAATTTCATAAGAAATTCAATATAAGCTTACTCTAGCGCTGAGCAGATGCTTGATAGGTTACATGTCATCAGATCCATTCTTTGTGCGTTTTTGGGATAGGCCACACAGAACTCACAGGAGTTGCTTTGTAAAAAAGGGTTATTTCTATTCTAGACATAGTTTGTTTCGACCCACACTATATCCTTGCTCGCCTCTCTCGCTGGTTCAAATGACTGATGGTCAGTCTGAATATAAGACTGGAGGCTCTTATAAATAACAGATGTGCACTCACTCATGGCACCACCTTCCAAGAGGTAACCCACATTCTTCGCCTTCCTTCAATATCTACATAAATGTATAGTTTAAAGATGTAGACTCTAGAAATTAACGTAGCAAGTCACAGATCGCTAACGTCTTTGGGGCATACTGTGTCAGAATCACAAAAGCATGCTAATCAACAGATATTTTGGGCTCTTTCGTTAGATTTTTATGTAATGTATTCTCTTCTTAGCTGCATATTTCTGTTCATTTCAGCTCTCCCGGTTGGGTCGCATGAACGAATGGAATCATCTTCTCCTCGTCATTTTTCCAGCTATGTATCCGTATTAAACACGCTTGCTTGACCTTGATAATTCTTTATTCAACAAATTTTCTTTGAAGAAGCAGAGAGGAGTTCCATTAAAGAGAAAAAAAATGGTACACGCATGTTACCATAAACAAATTTCTCCCGTAAGGAGAACTGTATGTCACGTGACTCTCCCAGACGACGGGTTGTTTTGCAATGGCGGTCGATCCATTACATTGGGTTGTTGTCACAAATAATAGGCTTTAGTGAATCTTTATTCCATGCTCTGCTCTGCAGTCCGAACATTTTAGGAGTAGCTTAATTCGTGTATTGGATTCAACATGAGCCACGTAGAGCAAGGGTAAGTTTTTGGATACAGGCATCCAAAACAAGGTGCTCGTATTAGAAATTAGGGTACAATCACGGAATAGGACCGATCTTGTAGCTAAACCAATGACTAAATGAACTGTATTAATGCAAGAGCGGTCCTGTCCCAGGAGATAGCCGAAATTAGACTATCAAATAATCATTCACATTGACACAAGCTATCAACTTGATCTCGATCTTGAAACTCTTCTGAAGCCTTTGGACCACATAGCCGCCGATCTTAATCAGCCAATCTTTTAGAAAAGGGAATTTGCAAGAGGCAGTTTTAGTTATTCAGACACTGTATTAGCATATTTCAATTCCTCTTTCTTCTAACTTCAACAGTTCAAACTTAAGATTTGTTAGATCTAGACTGGACCTGAAAATCAGGCCAAATTAGGCTTAGGCTTTTGTTGATATGCATGAATTGATGAGCCCATGCTAACAACCAGCATTTGTCATGCAAAGAACGATAATTAATAATAAGTAAACCTTGATTAGTTGATTTTCCTAGAGTAGCGTTACTGGCCCTAGATTATTTAAGCCCAATTGTTACACAATCCATAGCTGTCTTATCTGTTTAGAGCACTGCATCACAGTACTACCCAAAACACCTACAATGTTCCCTCCTCATTTCCTTGCTTCATTCCCTGCCCATGTTCTTCTCCCCATTGCTTTTCTTCAGTTTTTCCTTCATTCCTACAGATTAGAAATAAGCTTTTGTTTTTCTTTTTATTCATTTGATTTTTCGGTGAGACAAAACATCGTCTGGTCAGACAAAACTCAGCTGCTTGTCTGACCAAATGTCCGGCACATTTTGACCATTGTTGACATATCTGCTACAGTGTGATTATGTAATATCAGTGGGCATCTCTAATCCAAGTTAGTGCATTAAGCTGAAATCTGGGCCATATTTCTGATATATCTCTTTCAATCCTTATGTGCTAATAGGGCAAAGACATCTAAAGACTCACTCGTCAGAGCTTTTTATATCTGAAGATATGCATTTTGAGATGCCATAATTTTGCATCAACAACACTTTTCCATTCATCTCATGTATGTTACAACGCAATCCTTCCTGTGACAGTCTCAAGATTTAGGAGGAGACTGATTCAAGTTGGTCACTGAAAATCAGCTCAGCATGTAGATATTGTAATGTGATGCCATATAACCTTCCAGGGGCATGGGGAATGTGTTCATAATCATTATTTTTTGACAACCACATACTACAGGATTTCTTGGGCTTGTGATGTCATTTTTTGCAAGGAAAGATATGGAAAAAAAACTCCAATTAGTCCAATATTACCACACTACTTGAGGTCATTTACTTAATATTGTCTCTTCTGAAGAAAAAAAAAAAACATCTTATATTTACGATGATCATGAATTCTTTTGATTTGTGTGCTTTGATTTGAACAAAATTATGTCATCCAGGAGTTAACATTTTCTATCTTGCATCTCTCAGGCCTTTGGCCTCATACAACAGTCTTGTTGATGGTCATCTGGCTGGCTACTTCAGCAACACACGCATGCGGAGGCATCTTCGTAAAGCTGGTCTTGTGAGTATCCTTAATAATTTAGTTGTTTGTCATTAAATTGAGTGTGTGTGTGTTTATTTTTATACCTCAAGAGTGAGGTTTTGATGTTCATGCACCTTACGACTGTCCTTATTGTGGAAGAAAATCAATATAGTGGGTTTACTTAATAATCTAGTATGATAATATCTCTTCAATGAAAAATGGAATTTTTCTGAATGTTTTTATTTTAGATACTGTTTGTATATTATCTGTACACTCATTGATGACTAAAGGACTATTGATGACCGTGAGAAACAAAAGTACCTGCTCACAAACACATGCACTTTAAAAAATGGTTACAAATTAGAATTGTAATTAATGGAAGTGATGAGACTTTTGAATTCTAAAAGTTTAGCCACAGCCTTGAAAAAAGTGACAACTTGGTCTTGTCTTTGTTACCACCAATGCTGAATGTAAGCTCTATGGTATTCAAGGGCCAAAAGTAGCAAATGAAAATTGATGACATAAACACAAGTGGCAGATCAGGAGAGGAAGAATGGTACTAAAAAACTTGATTATCTACTACAAACTTGTAGATAAACAGTCCCCTTATGTGTACAGAACTTTATCAGTATTGGTACTGCCTTTTTTGAGGAAATTGCTGTGGATGTTTATTTCTTTCCACCAGCTTTGTATAATGTATTTGATACTGATTCAGTCTTGGTTATAAGCGATGTACTCTCAGAATGAGCGCTTGAATTCTAGCCCTTAGGAGGATCATGCGTAAAATAATAGTTTTGAAGAGGACTCTGTATTTCTTTTTGCATCAGAATGAACTACAGATGAATGTCTATCATCATCTTACATTCAAATGTGTCAAGGAAGCTATAAATTATAATGTTTCTGCTATGTAACAAATATACTTTAGTTTTCACTGATCAGGAAAATTGTCATTCAGTGAAGCAATTACAGACATAGTTGTGAGACATGAACGATGTCCTTCATCTCTTCTTTCATTCCTCTTCTCCATTTTAAGTTGGTATATACATATAAGCACAAAGATCACATGCACACACACACCCACATCCATAAACCTCATAAAACATACTCAGCAACCAGTTCATGCGTCCTCATCAGCTTGTCACTGCTACGTAGAAGAAATCCCGTAACTTTTCAACATTGTATTTCAGATAACCAAACAAGGAGAAATAGTGTCAGAAAACACCTACCGTCTCAACATGAGTAGGAAGGAGCATAAGAAACATGTCAAGGACATGTTGGCGCAGGCTATCGTTCACAAGACTCTGGACCTAGAAAGAACACGGCAAGCAGAGATCAGAAAGAAATTTGAAGAAATCGCCAAGATTGAACTGGTCAGGAGAGTACGGGTAAGCTGCTGTTGTGAGGCCAAGGATGAAAATGATGAAGTTAATGATGATAATGGGAGTGGCATTGTAGCATGACTTATGCTTTGAAGCAAAGTTTCTTCTTCAGTGTCTCTCTTATGTGGAGGAGATTGTAGGGAGAGTGAAGTTTTCAGTTTAAGTATACTTGACCAGCAAAGACATAGGACTCCTTCTGCCTGACCATGTCACATGCATTATTCATTCAATCTCATCTGTGATTTTGGAAGTTCTGTATTCAGGACTGCATTGTTAATGATGGTGGGTGATTGCACTGATGATGTCATCAGTAGCCCAGTTGTTCCAGATTTCAAATAATATTCAGTACTCCCTGCCATTATTTAACCAAACACACCAAGTGCATCATTACTGAAACCTGATTTAATTATATTCTTTACCTTGAGGGGAATGGGTTGTCTTGTGTCAATATTTCAGGAATAAAAATTCTTGATAAATCAGAATGCTATTTTAGAAACAGCTTTTATGATATCTGGGTGTGCTGACTGCAAGCAATGAAACTTGACTATCACAAAAAATCCTTGGCTTGAGTGTGTTTGTCAGAGGAAGAAAGATTTCACTCCAAGTATATTTGACTTCATTATGTCTGTTAATTTGAAATTACACATTCTGTTTTGTACCCTGGCATGTCTTTTAGAGATTTTTACAGGTTCTTTAGCTCAAAAGGTCATAGTTTTGTAAACCAGCTTTGAAAAGTTAACCATGAAAAGTTCTCAAACTTGAAATTAAAGTTATTAGGTACTTAAAATACCCATAAGAATGCTTGCCAGCCCCCAACAACCAATTTTGTTGTTAAGAATATGTAACATGAGCTCTTTGTCATTTCTGTGTAAAACTGAAATGGAGTAAAATCAGCTACTTTTTGGAGCCTTAACATTTTCCAATAAAGTCTATGAAATGCCTTTGTTTCTTGTTTTGAAACTTTCCTATGAAACATGCTTTTGTACAGAAAGGAACTGACTCCAGTTAAAATGGATTTCCATAATTATTTTGTAGGACTGTTATTGAAAACTCTTTTTGTAAACAAAGTTAGTATCCAAGAACTCACACATATTAATTGGTCTCATCCCCGTTGTATAAAATTGCAGAATTTATTTTTGAGATCGAACAAAGTTCAAACCCAGAAGCCATTTGTCTTTTGAATCTTCTGTTTATCCTTCTGACACATTTCTACATCAGGCTGACCGCCATCGTCATCTCGACGATTCTGTCCTGCCTCTCCTCTCCCCAAGAGCATCTAGGGGCTCATCTAAAAAATCTGCATCGAGAAAATCCACCCCTTCTCGTTCCCCTCCAACAAAAGGGAAGCTTTCTAAGAAAGATCTGCAAGGGTCTCACAGAAGCATTTCTGCAGTGCATGAGAGGGTATCTCCTAATAATTGTGTTATTTAGAATCTCGTGTGGTTTGCTTGCCCTCATCTTTTCTGGCACAGTATAGTGTTGTGAAAAACAAATCAGATCTGACTAGTGTGGAATGACTTGTGGTTGATTGTTATGTTGTTTGCTATTAGAGCACAAAATAACTGGATCTTTCCGCTGTTGGATGGGGGCACCTTTGTGTGATTTTGTTTTTTTTGTGGTTTTTTTCTACGTTGTGGTGCAAATTTCATGGAATGTTAGATACTTGAACAATCTTGTAAGTGACAGTGAGAATTAGCGTGCTTAGTACATCTATTAGTTAGTTTCCACAAACTGACTTTCAATTTAGAGAACTTTGCCCTACATTTAAAATCACATAAGCCACCAGAAAAGTGATTTACAGCTTAAGCAAAGCAATGAATAAACCTCTAAGAGGTTTGAGGCTGTCACTGAGCTTGGCGATAACAGGAGAGTGCAAAGCACTTCTGATGGATGATTTATGAATTAAATTTAATATTATGGGTTACTTATCAGAGGATTTAACTTTGATGACTGATAAGGCTGTCCCACCTCCACAGACATATGATACCCAAGAGGTTTCTCTATAAGGTCGGGGGTAGGACTTTTCCTAACCGACTTTAGCAATTGTCAAATGCATATAAATGAATAGTGGTCGCAGGCTTGAAAGCAATATATAAGAGTCTCAATATAAGACCTCTTGTTCGACAAAGTATGGAATTTTATATTCTGTGGCCTATCTTTGTGAGCTATAATTTTATACTCTGTGGCCTGGGTGAGTGAGCTTAATTATAGACCAAAGAACTTTTCACTGCCATAGTGCTGCCATCAGGTGAGGAAATTGCTCACGAGCAGACCACAGTTTATCATTGCAAGAAATATTATACAGAAATGCAGGGCATGAGAGAATTTACTGTTCTAGAGAGTCAGCCATGCAACAGCTGAAAATGTGACAGAAAGATGGAGCACTTTTCTCATGTGTGAATGGTTCAGTTTTGAATCCTGCTGGCAGCAGACCTCTCCTTGCGCTGTTTCAAAGGCATCCATCATCTGACAAAGGTTCTAGCCTAGTCTCTGATATAGCCGTCAATATGCTGTAAAGGGCCCTAGAAACCTACCTCAATCAAGCTAAACTAAATGGGCAAAAATCATGAAACCATAAAATATTATATAATCATAATCTGATTACAACTGCTGGCAGCATTTCATTACTGTAGAACTTCTGATACAATAATATTCAAACTCAGCTGGAACTTTTAAAACCAACATCTAATAAAACTGTCACAGCATGTCTGTGATCAACCCTATAGCATGTCACAAAAGTAGTTTGTAAAACCCAACTCTAATTATGCAGGACTATAGCATTTTGTTAACAGATGCAGTTTATTCTGTCGTTCGTGATAAACAGATGGTAAAGCATGTTATTATATTGGCATAGTGATGAATGATTCACCATAACATGACAGGGTTTAATATTTAGTGGCAGCTAGAGAGTTATGCTGTAATCAGTAGTTTGGATGTTTAAGTTAGACTGATTTTTTTTTTCCTGACCTGAATTGTCGGCACCTCTAACCTCTTGTGTGTCAGTGTTGCATGATCTGGTATTGACTGTGTTGATGGCCTTATGATTGACTTGTTGCTGTGTGCAGAGGTTATAGAAATTTGAAAGAAGTGAATAGGGCCTTTTATAAAGGCTTCACTTTAATGTGAATGTTCCCCCACAGCTTATGGTTGTGACCTGTCATGAAATTCTAGGACAGAACTAGTCACCATTTGTATGCCTTCATACCTGTTTTGCTTTACAGGGTTCCTGATTCTATGCCCACTTCAATTTTTCATTCTCCCCCACATACGCTACAGTGGTTTTTTGATTACCCTGAACTGAATCCTCCATAGAAATACGCTTTGCGGGATTTTTTTTCTCACATAGTCAGCATAGAATTCGATGATCATGAATATTACAGTATTGATTTATTGATTCCTGTTCTTTCATATTCATGCCCGCTTTACTCAGCAGTAATCAGTAATTCTTTCCAGCCAGCCCTGTCTCTTTTCTTTGAGAGTTGTTGGCAAATTTATTTGCTTTGGATATGAAATCATATTGTCCTTGTTAACATATTACATCATATTCCATAAATTAATTTGGATTCAAAATTATGAGCTGATTTTGTTGACAGTATCAAAATTCATGTGCAAGCTCAAATATTTAAGGTGTTACAATCAACTCCGCTGAACTGCAACTCCTCAGGAGCACAAAAAAGTGATTAAGAGAAGTTGCAATAATTAAGTGACTTTCCACCAAAGGGCTCAAGCCCAGATGGCTGCTGGTTCGGGAAATTAAAGTATTCAGCAACTTTATATAGAATTCTGCATTACACGATGTAGAAAATGTTGTGTGATTATGTGGATTACAATTAAATGGAGTTGATTTTTTCTTGCTGATTTTCTCCACAACTCATCCATGTGGATTACACTGTTATACATGTATTTCAACAAGGACAACGTGTTTTCAGTAATGAAAAACTCCAGAAATGGCCAGTATCATGTTCCAAATGCATTTTCACGTGATATTTTTTGGTATTGCGCCATGTTTCTGGTAATTGCCATGGCTGACTGATCAAATATTTATACCACTCTCACAGGGTGAATTATTGTAACTAGAAATTTATAGGCCAGAGTTTAAATTCTTCATAGGCTTCTGAGAAACGAAAACGGGAACAGGACTTGCTTCCTTATCTGAGCCCAAGGACAGCCTCACGACCATCTTCCAGTTCAACAGGCACCAATGGAACTGGCAGACGCAAATATAAATACCGAGCAACTAGCGCTCCATCTAGAAAGGGAAGGCGACCCATGTCTGCCTTATCATCTAATTATGATGAAGATGACGAGGAGGTTGTGAGTTCTCACTTTTATAATCTTCAGTTCCTGCTCTGGGCTTTGGATATACAGTATACAGTATATCTTATCTTATCCCATTTTCTTCTCTGATCCAAAACCTCTGACCACATGTCCTTGAATTTTGCTCTTGTGGGATTTGGGGATATGATTTGCCACGCCAGAGTCAAAGTGATCATAATGTGATGAAAAATACACACCCAAATACATTCATTTTGAAAATGTCTAGTAGTATAATACTAACAATATTACAGAATGCTTTGCAAGTCTTGACATTCGTTGCTTGTTACAAAATATGCTTGCAGTAATTAAAAAAAGCTTCTTTTTTGCATAGCAAAGCATTTATAATCCTCCTCTTCCCCATGCACTATTTTTTAAAAACTAAATCATGGTCTTTTTTATTGGCCATAAATCATCAGCTCCCCTCCCCTTTCCCACCACCTTTTCATGTGACCTCCACCTCTGACTTACTAAACTCAAGACCAGACAATACAGGCTTGTTCTTCATTATTAACCAGTCACAGTCACATGCTCTTCATTGTGCAGAATCTGTACTGTTCTGCTATGAACAAGACTGGAGCCGGTGACTCTTATTTTCCATTATAATAATAATCCAAATTATGCTTAATATTTGATGTTTCAGCAGGTTCTGTAAACTTTGCATAAATCCTGTGTGAGTGTTGGACCTTCTAATTGTGCCCACATATATATACAGTATATTGTTATATTGAGGAGGTCATACTAAAGGAGCTGACTTGAAGCTTTCACATGTGGTCTAAGGTTTTGGGCTTATACACCCCTATGTTATATTGCTTTCTTTTGTAGCTCATGCAACCATAAATATCTACCCTTATCAATACTTTACACACTGACAGCTTTACCATGTATCCAAAACAATTTCAAGCTTTATGAATGCATTTTTCTTGAGACAAAATCTCTATTGAATGGAGCTGTTCAGATGTTAGGTGCTTTTAGAAAGCTTTCTTTACGGGTTTTATATTGTAGCCATTGGTGTGTCATCTATTTTGGTACAAGGGATATCAGAACCAAATTCTTGTTCCAAGTTTTAAGCTCTGATGGTTGAGCTCACAAAAATTGTGTTTGATATTGCTTTTTTGAGTTTCTTTTTTTTTTTTCAAGACTTGCCACCTTTGTTGTTGAACTTAGAGCTTTTTTTTTTTAAGTTCTATTATTTGAATTTATCCTGTGTGAAGCAAATTTTCCCATGTAAAGTCAAGCAAATCTTCCTATGTAAAGAAATTCTTCCCATGTAAAGCAATTCTTTCCATGTAAAGCAATTAATGCCCATGTAATTCAGAGCTACTCTTACCCTTATAAAGCAACTCTTATTCTTGCATGGCAGTTTTAACCCATAAGAAGCAACTGTTTAATTGCCTTCCCAAGCAACCTCTACCCAAAGAAACTATTGCCCCTGTTGTAAAGCCTCTTGCCTTTCAAAAGTAACTCTTGCCCATAGAAAGCAACCCCTGTCTTTTAAAACAACTTGTGCCCTTGTAAAGCAGTTCTGATTCACATAAGCAGCCTTTGCCAAGTTAATTATCCTTCCTTGTTAATGTAAAGCAATTCTTGCCTTTGTAAAGCATTTGTTTCTTATAAATTATTAACACTTAGCCTTGCAAACAACTCTTATCCATACGCATGTATTGCAGCTGTAGCCTCCTCTAGCAACTCTGGCCCTGTAAAATAGCACTTGAAATTGTAAAGCAACTCTTTCCCAAGCTATAAAGGAACTATTGCCCACATTGTAAAGCAGCCCCTATCTGTAGAAGCAATTCTTACCCATATCAAGCAACTTCTTTCCCTTGTAAAGCAATTCTTACCTATACTATATATAGTTGTTCTTGCCATCTGGATCAACTTTTACCCATATACAGCAACTGTTTGCTTTGTGAAATATTTTGCAACTGTACAGCAAATCTTATCCAAATTGTAAATAGAATTCTTGCTCTAGGGAAGATACTCGTACAATGTGTGTCATTATGCTAGACCTAATACAGTACTAAAATTACTCTACACTGGTACTGGGTATCCCATCCATGGAGCTTACCAGTTTCCAGAGCCAGGTTTCAGTGTTTAACCTATTAATTATGAATCAAGTTTCCATTCTGGTTTTGTCTTCAGTTAAATTTCACCATACTTTCACTGGATTAGACCAGATTTGTTTTCTCTCCAATATGTCATTCTCACAAGTACAGTGTCACTGTTATTGTTTTCTTCTCTTTTTTAAAAATATTTTTTTTTATTGNGGGAGAGGACAGAAAAAATATGCAGTATTACTGTCTCAATTAAAATTCCTTGCCGGCAAGAGTTTCTTAGAAGTCATGATAATACATGTCATTGTATAACATAATGGCCCCCCATTTCACCCAGAAGAGACAGGCAGAGTGAAATATCAATATTATAATCTCTCCATGTTTGTTCCCATTCTTTTGTTCCAGTATTGATTTTTCATGTCAGAGGCATACACGGAGCAGTTATAGTTCTTCTTTATTGAAACCATTTTTCTGCCTCTTTATTTTGCCTGTGTAACCTTGTCGATATATTATATTGACTGAATATGTTAGGGAGGGTATTGGGTACATCTTTCTAAGTTCCCAGCCTCTTTGGCCGTTCTATATATCTATCTTTCTGGGTTTTTTTTCTTTTTATGTGACTCTGTCACATTTCTTTAATTTGTATTTCTTTTGTTTTCTTTGGAGATTTCCTTCTGAATTTTTTTCGTATCAGTCTTTAACATTTTTCGTTCTGTTTGTCTCTCGACTTCTCTTTTTTTTCCATTTTCTTTTCTTCTGCTCTTTCTTTCTTTCTTTCTTTCTTTCTTTCTTTCTTTCTTTCTTTCTTTCTTTCTCTCTTTCTTTCTTTCTTTCTTACTTTCCCCAAAAGCTCTGAATATCCCAAACCTTCCTTGGGACTCTTTTGATCCTGCGCTCGGTCGCATTTGTATTCGCCACTTCCTTCTCTAACCCCGTTTAAATATTATCACTATTCCATTGTTGTGTGGTTACCAAGGTTACATCAGCAAACTTTGTGCTGCATTCTATTTTCTGTTGGCGCTATTCATTGCGCAGTACGTTACAGTTTTACTTTCCACACTACGCTAGCCCGTGTTATTTTTCTTCTGGGACCAGACATAATCATTACTTCTACTCTATACTTAAGCCGTTCTCGCAAAGTTAGACTTTTGTATGTTCGTTCGTTTGTTTGTTTGTTGTTTCAGTTCAATTCGGTATTTATTTATTATTTACTTAATTGTTAATAGATCTAGACATTTCAAGCTAATTAATAGTGAAAAAAAAACCCCATGGAATATTAGTTACTGCACTGCAATATAAACGAAAGATCCATCGCACACTTCCAAACGCACTAATACCAATCACGTTATTTCTCTCTTTCTTTCTGTCTCTGTTTATCTCACATTGTCTCTTTCTCTCTCTTCTTTCTCTCTCGCTCTCTCTTTCTCTCTCTCATAAACATACACACACGCCCACTCTCTCTCTCTCTCTCTCTCTCTCTCTCTCTCTCTTTTTATCACGGATCAGTTATTCACCACGCTGTCTATATAACTCAACCATAGGCTGTTTAATCTCTTTGGCAGTTGCTCGCAACCGTTGCCGCAGCTTTTGTCTGAGTGTGAGTCTACCTCATTTCTATCTAATTTCATGGACACTTTGGAAGTCTCTAAACTGCGTGGTGATCTGGCTAAAGGCGAAATTTTTGGAATGCAAGCAGTGACTTCGCAGTTGTGTATCGGTTGAGGGGCACATGATGAGGCACATTTTTTGTTTGTTTGTTTGTAGTTAAGGGAGTGGAGTCCCGGGGTGGGAGGAGAGGGGTTGGGATGGA
>JAWQUT010000622.1:0-11502 GCA_033807755.1 Ellobium chinense | reverse complement strand
GGGGTAGCACAAACCATGGAATTCATTTTCTTTTTCAATCTGATACAGTCAACATCAGTTCATCTCGTTCCACATTATCGTAACCTTTATTAAACACAACATATTATCTGAAAAAAGGCTGAATATCTTATTGCTGATTGTTCCTGCACTACAACAGTTTACTGCTTACTGTTGTAACGGATTGGATTTTTATTGTTTTGTTTATTTGCATACACAGGCATCCCCATTGTGTGAGCTTCACTTCCCATCTTATGTTTTGGACCCTGTATACGTCAGTTTTGTGGATTAAGATATAATACATTTATACATCAAGTCTGATGAGATATGATTCAAACACAGAGCTACAGAACATACTGTCCAGCATTCTAAGCAATGTTTTTTTGGGGTTTTTTTGTTGCCTTGTGATCAAAACTGTGACTATCTAGTGTGCCTTGCCGTTTTATATTGGCTGTTTAGACATCCATATTTTCCTTTCAATTGTATATTTATTCACTATAAACACAGTCTACCTTTGAAATTTTTAGCTTTTGCTTATAATATTATTTTATAGCCTTTGCTGCTGTGTGTCCATTCCTCAGCTTATTTTTATACCTGCACTTTAAAATTACTAACAATGCCTAATTTGAATTACATTGTAATGCTCCAGTCAAGGAAACCATTTTATGCTGTTATTCATGGAGATACTCAAAAGACAGAAAATGATATCAAGATTAGGAAAAATTCAGATGAATTGGTATTATCATTGGAATCTATTTGGTAGATGAGAAAGATTTCTAATTTTCCAAGTCTAAATTGTGTTTAAAAAACAAAATTTATTAGAGAGCTGTTAGCTCAGAACATCAATTTTGTAAGGTGTTCCATTAATTGAGTGGTTGTATGGTTGAAGAGATGATAAGAATTTCACATATAGAGAGGAACATTGGGCAAATAATTGCGGATTTCATCATTTGATTATTCACTGGTCAAATATTTTGATTTGTGTAATTGTAATATCCCACCCAGGTCGTATATCTTGATGACGAGGGAAGGCCCATTACCCCTGCCCATGTGGACGAGGCTGAACTGAGATATAGTAGCAAGGACCCTATTGACACAAGACACCTTTACTCTGTGAGTCTTTGTTTTTAACTGTGCTGCCTCTTTCTCTCAAAGAGTGATTACATAAGATGAGTTGAGATACACATCACGTTTCATCACTGTACTGCAATACATTTATGGCAGAACAAACACCAAAAAAAACCAACGCATTTCACAGCTTCTGAGGGAAAATATTGGCTCATTTTAAAACAGCACCATTACAGTTATATTATTCCCAGCTATGGATGGGTTCACTGTATTACAAACCATTCAGGCAAACTTGAGTGATTTTGTTGTACTCATTACCTTCCACAGCTGGACACAGCTGCTCTTCGAAAGTATGCCATGCTGATGGCTCAGATGGAGCAAGGGCGAGGAGTTACCTCCCCTTATGTCATCCCACAAGTTCCATTGCCACCAAAGTCACCCAAGAGCAACCGCTCACCTCGGAGTGCTCAGCGTTACAGGGGTGGCCATGAAGGATCAAAATCAAGTTCCCCAAAGCGTCCTGCCACTGCTGTAAGTTATATTGTCTCTCATTTCATCTCCGATGTTGTTGTTTTATTACTGTTGGACGTGAAGCCCTAACCATTTGTTGAGTATGATGAGTTGCAAAGGTGGTTTCACAATAAAGCGTGATGACCAGTGAGAGCAAATTTGGTTCATGTTTTGGCAACCACAGTTGGAAGACCTAGCACGTCATGATATGCTTCAACTTATCTTCTTCAGAATATTTGTGGTCTCATATTCTTATCAGGTCAAGTAAGATACAATAATATCTTTAAAAGTATACAAGATTTGTCTACATTCTCAGAAGTTTACATAACCATTCTAAAAACAGCCAAAAAAAATTTAAGTCAATAGTCAAAGAGTTAAAAGTTGTCACATATACAATATGTGTTGTGGCTTTGACACAAACGTGCACAAAAGGTGAAGTTGTACATAAGCCTGCGATTTTATAGGCTGTGGAACACAGACAAAAATGCATCCAAAATTCTGGGAGGCCTTGCTTGGTGCTCAGGGCATCAGTTTTTCTGTATGTGAATGCCAAGATTAATCAAAGTGAACTTGTAAATGTGTCACTGATACAGCTCATATTTAAGAAGAGAATCAGCCTTATTTTCTTTGTGTTGGGCTAAGAATGTTATTAACTGAGGCAAGTATTCTTATTTGAGACTCAACTGCATAACTGACCAGCATTCTTCTTCATCTTAATGTGTGTTCCCTATCAATATTCTGATGTGTTAGTCTGATAAGGAATTCTCTTTCATTGGTTTTTCTCATTTATAGTCGGGTCAAAGCTTTAGAGAGGAATGGAACTCTTCATTTGAAAATTGTTCGTAAATAGTTCTATAGCAGTTTGTTGTTATATTGAAGATCTGTTTGGTTTTTTTTTTTAAATGAAATTGTGTGGAGCCAATCCGTTTTATCACCTCTCGATCCTTCTAAGTAGATTAACTGCTGTTCTAAGCAACCCAGATTGGAAAATTATCTTCTGAGATTTTTGGAAACATCTACAACTCCACCTGCACATTAATTTTTATTTTTTGTTTTCTTTCAGCTCCACCCAGCTGGGTCTCCCAAGCGCTACCCTGGACAACAGGAAACAATGTGTGAAGTTGACATGCGTTACCATGGCAGCACACTGTCCCTGGCCCGGGAACAATTTGACAAAAGGCAGGACATTGTAGTGGAGCAGCAGCACTGTGGAGGCAACACACTGACCGTCTTCAGGGATAAGCTTGAGCCAGATAGTGAGTCACTGTCAGTGTTTAATAGAGTAACTCTTCAGCCCAAAAGCCAGATTTAGTTGCTATAACCACTAACTATGCTTGAAGGGAAGACAGACTTCCTTCATTACACCTTGCCCTAAGTAGAGAAGCTGATGATGGATTAGATACCAGTATCATAGCTGTAACTGCTGTATGCTTCAGGCTGATTGTTATTTTTGTGATGACATCTTCAGGCCCGTTTACGATATTGTGTGGAGGATGTGCGTTAAGCAATAAGCTGAATTCATATTGCACCATTTTCTGTATTATAGAACATGATAAGTTAAAAAGTTTGGTGATTTCAAAATCCCCATGTTTCTCCTCAGCCAAATTTTCCTTCATCTCTTACCGTCACCGGGGCTACCCATTCAGCCTGACCATTTACATTGATGGCAAGATGGACTGCCGTGTCAGCACCTGCTGTGAGTACAGACATCAAAGAGGAGGTCGCATTGGAGGCAAGAATGGTCACTTCAGCATCACCAAGATCGCTGGGGCCATTCCATGCTACAAGTGAGTATCATTGGTGACTTATTTAGGTTCATTTTAAATTTTGGCTACAGCATTAAATTTCACTGCTCTCTGGTCTGTTGCTTCAACATTTTAGCAAATATACCATCCTGGTCAATGAAACTTGCAACAGTTATCGATTATTTATCATGTGTGCTTATGCACCTAGACTTTCTTTCCATTTTAAAGAACATTAAATTTATTGNGGCGGGGGGCGCACAAGAGGGGGGCAGTTGTTATATCTTCTAGGAATAGTTGTCTAGGATCTCTCACCATTCTCAGTCTAATCAGATCCCTCCCCCCAACCCTCCTCCACACACACGCACACACACACACAAATCATCACTCCTTTACTTTTTTCAAGAAATCAAGGAAGCTTTTTTTTTCCCTTTGCATAGCTATATAGATCAGTTCCATGCGTGGCCAGATTTACACTTTTCTCATGTCTCTGTCTCTCTCCTGCACCCAGATGCCAGGTCGAGAAGGGTATCAAAGGGAGACAAGCCCCAAGACGCAAGTTGAAGAGACCCCCTCAGCATGAGGAGGTCATTGTGCTGCAGAAAGAGGAACCCAGGGCCAAGCAAGAGGAGGAGAAGAAGGAGGAAGGTGAGTTTGACAGACTGGCAAACACATATTCATTTTTTTATTTTTTCCTGTAAGATCAACTTCATTATCTTCAGAATTTTGTTTGCAATTTGCGAATAGTTTTTGGGAGTAGTCTAGAAGCATTAATCTGTTAGCCATTAGTTAATGAGATGATGACTTTTCTTTTTTTTCTATTGATGGCATTAACAGTACTTTACTACAGGGTTTTTTTATTTTCTCAAGTGTCCCAATTGTCATTATCCTTCCCAGTTATCGTTTGCTGAGTCTTTTTTTATGTCTCATTCTGTCTTTTTATTTAACTGTCTTTCCTACCGATTCTCCACTTTCCTCCAAATCTGTGAATTCCATAATAATATCTGCTTTACTACTGCAACATTTATGAATTTATACAATTTGCATTTCAGCATTGAGATTTCTACTTTTCCTTTCTTATCCTTTTGGAACATACACCACCATTTTCCTAAGCGCTTTACTTGCCAGTACATCAGTGCAAAGTTTGCTTAATAACACACTGATGCAATATACCAATAGTAGGTGCATATTATTGCAGTTTTTAAATATTCTTTGCCTCATAATATAGTGTTTTTGTACTGATACTTATGATCTGAAAAATCCCACTTGCTTTGTGATGTTTGCTAGGGCTGTGGAGACCCACAATTCTCAAGAATCATCAGGTTTTTGGTGGGGTTTTTTTTTGGTAAATATTTTAGAGAATCCACAACTTTGAATTTTTCTTTTTTTGTTTTTTTTTTCCTGCTTAATATTAAATTTTTGGTGAGACCATTGAAGTTTTTTTATTTGGATCCCAACAAAACACCTCAGTCTAGAGACTGTCAGTGCTACCAAACTTGTCTTAATATCATGTTCTATCTCTTATCGTCTTCTTCCTCTCCTTCTCATATTCTCCTGCTTGGCAATTCCATCCTCATGTTAAGATAAGATTTGATCTTATAAACATCTCCTCCTGCCACCCCTTGCTCTCAGAATGGAAAGGAAAGGAAGAGATTCTGGTTCCTGTTGAAGATGATGAGAAATCCCATGGTAGGACACGCAAGAAGGATAGCGATATAGAGCCTGGTAGAATCTGCACGATGCTTTTAGATTTTTAGATTTTTTTTATGCTTTCCTGGTTTTGTGTGGTGTAAAATTTTGCCAGAGATGTCAACAATATTTCTGGGTCAGCGTAACACCTTTTTGATCCAAAGTTTCAGGAATTTACATGAGGAGAGGTTAAGGTATTATAGCTTTGGACTCAATCAAACAGTCCTATGATTGATGCAGTATGATTGCTATAGCAGTTTCTATAGAACTGATTTTTAGAGTAGAATTTCCTGCCATGTGTAGAGACTCACAGAAATAAGAAATTCAATGTTTAAATTCTGTCCGATTGCAAATATTTATGAGAGATAAAAGATGGGCTAATTTGATGATAGTAATGTCATTCAAGTTGTCTTCTTGAACAGAATACAAACTTCCACTTTGCTTTAAAAGTGAGTTAAGTCATTTGGCTAATGGTGATGGTCCTAGACATGGTGGAACACAGACAGTGACAGACCAGTATAAAAATAATTTGTATGCTGTCTCACACTCCTAACAGGGTTTGTGTGTATATTTCTGACATTTTATGGTACCGACTGTCTTAACTGCAGGTAAAGGGTAGACTGGAATTGGGATCAAGGGTGAACGATAGAGGCACTGTGGATTAAGCTCATTGCAGAAACTCGTTCATACTGAACCTGTGCTATTTCAAAACATTTTACATTGACAAAATGCACTTGTAGTTTGGTAGAGCATATAGTGGGCACTGGGAAGTTTGCTCAGTATGAAAATGTTTAAAGTGTTCTATGAATTCACAGTTGAGTGTTATTTAACAAATAGCAGTCATAGTTGGGTTGACCAATATGGTGGGCATTGCAAAGTATGCTCAATATGAAAATATTGAAAGTGTTTTATGAATATCATAAGTGAATTTTATTTAACAAAATGCAGTCATGGTTGGATTGATCAGTATGGTTGGCATTACGATGTTGGCTTGATATGAAGAAAAATGTTTAAAGTGTGCTATGAATTCCATAAATGAGTGTTATTTTCCTGTGGGACAGCCCCAGCTATATTGCAGTACAGAATCAGTCAGCAGGCATCTTCATTTTCAAGGGCTAATAAGTCAAGAAATGAAAAAACAACACAATGGCACATACAATCGGATTCACCACCCTGTTTCCTGCTAAGTGTTAGCACTAAAACGTATGTATCAATCAATCAGCATCAGTCATTACAGTAACAGTTCGTTAAGGGAGAAAGTTGAGGTTGATGCCTCTCAAGGTGTGATCATAATTATGTCAAACAGTCTTGAAGTGGCAGGCTTTGCAGATTCTCACTAAGTGGTCAAGTTAGGTTAATAAATATCGTTCTATGACCTAGGGTAGTGATGCAAATCTCTATGTAATGGATAGCGAAACAATCTGAACATTGTATCCATGGAAAAAAAAAAAGAAATGATATCTTTTGTATAACCTTCACATTTCTTATTATTTAAGTTCCAGCTATTGTTGACATCTCCACAACACTTACAGTTTGCAAATGTTTGCAGTGATGTTTTCACGTGTCTTGTCTGTTTGCTTGTATGTTGAATTGTTTGTTTGTGTGTAAATATTTACATGTTATGGCTTTGTTGAATTCTTAGTTTGTGTGTAAATATTACATGTTTTGGCTTTGCATGTACACACTTACACAGCTGCTTCACTCACATGTTTGGTTTGTGAATATTTTAGGAGCATGATGTAAGTTTGCATAGATGACATAAGCTGTTTGTTTCACTCTGCACATTTATAGACATAGTGCTCCTAACACTGTGCATGGTTTTATAGTCTAAGGAAGTTTTAGAGAAAAAAAAGGTTGAGATCAAGCATGATTACAATACTTGTAATGATAGTGTAGCATTAAAAATAACTAAAAGATGACTAGGATTACTATCTTGATGTGGGGCTACCTTTTTTTTGTGATTTCGGCATATAGTGTTCCGAAACATGTTTTAATGGATATGTCTGACTCAGAATACCTTTTATTATTTGCCACTCTCTGATACTAATATTCCTGCAGATATCATCACCTCAGTTTACAAGTGTTCTTTGCCTGCTTGATATAATCTTGGGACTCTCTTTAAGTGTGGTTGGGTTATGGCTGAGAGCAGAATTAGGATTAGGATTAGGAACAAGGTCAAGAAAAGAGGATCCCTTGATATTTTTCAAGGGCTCTCACAAGGGCACCTTCTCATTCCTAACCAAAGCACTGACTTAGGCACACCTTGGATTATGCCAAATAGACATACATGTACATTGACATGCGAATTAAGGTAGCGATTTCTCAATGAGTATGTCTTCCTCTGAAGATTTTCTGCTCTTTCACTTCATGATAGAGATGGTCTTATCTCTAAGTAGCTTGTGAATCGATAGCCTTGATCTTGTTAGTTTGACTTTGCTATTGATGTAACTACATGTGCACTGCACTGATCTAGTTATCTGAGAATCACTTTAGGCAAAGACTCCTCTTGGTCTGAGATTAGTGCATACATGTGCTCTAGGATTAAAAGATCATGAGCCATATCTGGATGTTTTTTTTTTTTTGCTCTTCCACTGTATTAAAATTTTATTTTCAATTTGAGAGTGCAGTTCACTTCTCTGAATTGCAGTTTCTTAGGAGCATAGACTTTTACAGTTAGTGAGGCTACAAAAGTTAACCCAAACTTAAAGTTGAATAACTTCAATAATTCAAACTTCATGCTGACGAAATTTGGCACATATCAGCACTGCCAATGCTGCAAATGTCAAATATCTAGGAGCTATATTTATGTTACAGTTTATAAAATAAAAATGCAGGTATAACAATAATACTTTGCCTGGTGTGTAGTGACATAATAACATTGACCCCAGCATTTCATTGTTTGGCATGACTTTGGTTGTTGGTTTTTTTTTGTAATGACATAATTATACAGCTAGGTGAATGAAACTTGCAACAACTATGGACTATATTTATCTGTTAGTGTGCTTAAAACCTTATCAGTTTCCTTTGAATACTTGAAATTATTCAATAAAGTGAACTTTTTTTTTATGGCCAGTTTATTGAATCTATAAAAGAGCTGCTGGATCGAGTGACACTTTTTAGTTGACAAAATGATTTTGGTAAATAGAATGAACTATGTTTCCTGCAAAAGACATTTAACATACGAATGTATCGGGCTTTATGTTCTTGTCAGCTGTGGCCCAAGCCTGAAAGAAGAATTATGAGCAAAGTGATATTCTGCGTGCACAAATCTGAAGTAGCCTCATGCACAAAATGTTGTGAAGCTCATTATATAAATAATCTCACTGTGTATTTGTGTTAAGATTGCAAGTACAGTATTGTTTAATTAGGTATTGTCAGTTTGATCTCGTGACCAAGAGGTTGTTGCTTAAATGTTGGTTTGTTTACATGCTCTGTGTAAATAAATCACCATGTCAGTGACAGTCCCCAGGTCATGTGATGGAACTGAAAATATCTACATGTAATTGGAAAGCTCACTGATGATAGATGTGTAATGTGTGCCTTTGACGTTTCACTAACTGCATGTTTCTGATATTTATGCAAATACCATCAGCTCTCATATTGTCTGTGACTGTTTTGGGCAGGAATTTGGAATGAGACTCATACCTGATGCTCCTATCTTGAAGGATATTAGGGTTAGGGTTATGGATAGGATTTGTTGCATGGGTATGTGAGGCTCATTTAGAATTCCTTTCTTCTTTTGTGTGTGTGTAATGCTCCAGACAGTGTTTTTGATACATAAGCAAAATGTCCATGGAGATTTGGTTTCATTACCAAATCTAGCCATTATCTATTGGTCTTATCAGTAGAGGAAAGAAGATGCAACTACTGAACACTGTTTTTATAACTGTTAAGCAAAGATCTTTCCTTTTGTCTTCTGATAAATGTTGTGATTGAGCAAAAACGTGATTACACGGTTTGTGATTAAGTAAAGCTTACTATCAAGTATGAGAATGTAGTTGAGCAAATTTCGTATCATAAACTGAAAATTTGCTGTCAGTAATTCCTTAACAAGGATATGTGACTGATCAGGAGCATTTCAAGCAAGTGTCACAGCTATTAGAGAGCTTTTATATTGAAGTTAGGAACGCTGATGAACTCTTACAGTAGAGTTAGGCATGCACATATGGAATCCCTGGTGTTTCATTTACATTGTATAAACAAACTAGACTATGTAGATGTGAAATTCATTTCTGATTATGTGTAACATATAGAACGATTACCATTAGAAGGAACCAGTGCACAAGCTTACGTCTGCTTTAACAGTTCGTGAGAGCTCAAACTTGAACATTTTTTTTCAAAAAATTATTTGGAATACAAAATCTGAAAATTCAGTATTAGTACCAAACTGACTAGATTTTAATGACGTCAGCTTAAGGGTTGGAAAATTGACTGCTTTTTTGTGGTTTCAGGCTATAAACATGAATGCATTAGGTGGGATGAATCAGTGGCGTTGCATCATTGAAGCCTGTGGAGCCAGGGCGCGCCACCTGTCTCCCTCCCTACACGTTACTCTTCCAACTGTAATAAACTGATAAAGTGAAGGCCACTTTTTTTCAGTCTTAAAAGCAAATATAACACGTTAAGAGATATACACAGTGCTTTAACAGTAAATTTAGACACAAAAGCCCAATTAATGTCCGTGAATGGCTGGCTACTTTGGCACCTCCGATCAAAAAGGCCATGCAGCGCCACTGGAGTATGTGCTTCTGTACAGTATTATTGGATGTCAATTATGAAGTGAAGGGAACTGAGCTAAGCCAAGAACATAGATCTTTTCAGGAAAGGCATATCCATTGGTTTCAGACACACTGAAAAAAAAAAAGAAGTAATTATAACACTCAAACTAATGCTTACTTGTATTCCAGAATCAGCTGCACTGATAAAATTACATTTTCATAAAATTTGTATGGAACGGCAAGCCATTGCTGTGTTTATTTTTTTTAGCAAGACAGGCTTTTAGTCAGCTGGGTTGCTTTTCTATGCTAAATAGTAAAAGATATTATGACTGTTAACCAGTATTGTACAATAAGTTCTTCTGTTTCTGTTGCATTCACAAACGTTTGAAACTCTCTTTTCTTTAATTTTTTTTCAGACAAGTATGAAAGTGATTTTGAATCAAGTTCATCAGACTCCGAGCAGGAAGAAGGTAAGTGAACTTTTTCGGTATCTCTTTGCCCTGCAATTATTACTTTGCAGCGAAATCTTCCTACTTTGTCCACAGAACAGTGATGTGATCCACAATAATGCAGTTTCAGAATATTTTTGGTGTTCACCTTCACCAAGTTTTCCATCACTCGTCACATCCACAAAACACAAGCATAGTTGTGAATAATTAACACAATAATATCACGTTATTGATGTGAGCTGTGTTTATGTGCTGATATTTAATTTGAAGGATGAATGTGATTTTAATACAAACACTGAATTAGTTGGAGACCCTGAAGCAAATTTAATGCGATAGGAGACCTTTTTTTCTGAGAAATACTGAAACCACTTTGTGCGTGGGTCAAAAACATTGTCTGACAAAAAACAAGACATTCATCGGTTATGGGAAGGTCCACGAGGCAAAGGTCACCTGAAATGAAACCACCCTCACAAACAAAAATCCACTTTTAGCATATTTATGTACCATATTGGATCATGGCCAGGCTTATGGTTGGGTTAGGACCAGGACATCGTTTAGATTTAGAGTTCATTAGCTATTTCATTAAACACTTCTAAATAGTCGCCAGGGAAAAATCTGAAATAGGATTAATCATAAAGAGTCACTTTCAGCAAAGCAGGTAATGCTTATGGCAGATTTAATTTTGGGCGAAGGATTAGGGTTAAAATTAGGGTTGAGTTGAAGTGACAGCTTTTCCCAAATTAATTTGCCATTTCAGAGTGACTTTACTTCCCATGTGACTTTTACTTAAGAGAGAGTGAATTTGCCTTGTTTCTTGGCTACAGCTTTTCTTTACTGCAATCTCATGTATCTTCCGGAATTATTAGCATAGTGAAATTACATCATTCATGTTCTAGGGTCTCCAGTTGTTCTGTAACACACATTGAATTGCCTGTGTGTAGCACCACTACTTAATAAGTATGTCGGTAGCACCACTTCTTCATAAGTATGAGTGTGTCAGTGGCTCCACCACTATTTCGTATGTATGTCAGTGGAATCTTGCTGCATTGTATGTTGGCAAGTGGTACTGGCCACACTACCAAATCACAATAGTTGTTGCCACTACAGCGTTTAATCACAGAGAATACTTCTGTGCATGTTACAGACACAAGGTATAAGACACAATGTATAATATGCGCTTTCAACAGCGTGGTATGGAAGAGTGACCTTACTGACATGTAAAAATGAGATTGGTATATTAAAAAAAAAAAAGGCAGCTCGTTAACACGTTAGCCAAGAAAACAAAGTGTCCCCTCAGTCATTTTGGAAATATGAAGATTCAAGTACAAT
>JAWQUT010000621.1:341796-352010 GCA_033807755.1 Ellobium chinense | reverse complement strand
CCCCTTCCTAAAAAAAAAACCTCTCTCACTTGTGTCCCTAACATAACACAAAAAAAACAACCCAAAGCTTAGGCGGCGACCCACATTTCAAGGTCTCATTTTTAAACACTAATATCGCCCCCACAATTCCTTGGCCCCCATGATCTTTCCGGCTTGGTAACCGTTTCAGTAATTACCGTCACCAATATGGCAGACACACTTTGAAGATGTCTTTTTTTTCCCTTCGTCCTGTTGTCTTTTTCTCTTCTCTGTCATCTTCTACTTCCACTATTTCCTCCCCCTCCCCCCCGGGCGACAGGAAACATGATTTGTAACGAATTCGTTGGCGTGGAATGACTTTTTATTTCCGTTTTTCTCCCCTCATTTTTCTGGTTTTTTGAGACTCCGAAAACAAAGAGCCACGGCACAGCTCCGCGGCGGGTCTCAGTGGCAGACTGAGGGTGACTCCAAAAATTACGACAATGTCCCTAGGGCGATCTAATGAACGTCCGGGCATTGGGGATGAGACAGACACAATGTGTGCGAGTATCGATACTGGTATGTCAAAGTCAATGTCATCGTTAAAAAAAAATATCTCTTTAGAGTGACAGATACTTTTTTTATTTTCCCCTGCAGCAAAGTTGAAGAGTTGAAATGAGTAACGAAAGTTAAAAAAAAAAGTGAAAAGTAGATCATTATTTAAAAACATAAAAATAAGAGTTGAAGATCATAACTGAAGTGACTTGTTCAACGTAATCGATTCTCAAAAATGAAATTTCAATGTCGCAAAATTAGATTTGCGATACCATGATACTTAATTTCGTCATGTTTAACAAAATATGGGTCTTCTTTCTCTCGAGGTGTAGTCCGTGATACTGGGACTGCGGAGTAATTTCTTTTTCGATTCGCCACACGTGTCATCAGCCGTAAAGTCGCCGAAGATTGTTCATCATGTCGCCTTAGTCTGTTTTACAGTCGCCTGCTCGCCTTGGTCTTTATTTCATTTTTTTCCACTTTTATTTTTGTTCATCCAATAGCCTAGTAATTATGATGACTATTATCTCCCCTTTTTGATAGCTCACTTCATTTAACTCCCTGAGTGACTCTCTCTCTTTCTCTCTCTCTCTCTATCTCCCTTCTCTCTGTATCTCTTCCTCTCTCTCTCTCTTTCTTTCTCTCTCTCTATCTCCCTTCTCTCTGTATCTCTTTCTCTCTCTCTCTCTTTCTTTCTCTCTATATCTCCCTTCTCTCTGTATCTCTTTCTCGCTCTCTCTCTCTCTTTCTCTCTATCTCCCTTCTCTTTCTCTCGCTCTCTCTCTCTCTTCCCTTTCACTGTCATAAAATATTTAATCCGTGCCACGTGCAGCGGTTCTTTTTTTCTTCCCTCTGTTTTCTTCTCTTTCCATTCTTTCCGTCTTCTCTCAGAATTATTCATTATTCCAGCCTCTTCATCGTCCTCTTCGCCATCTTCCTTCTTTTTGTCTCTCTCTCTCTCTCTCATCTATCTATCTCTCTCACTCTGTCATTCTGTGTGTTATGCTCTGTATTTATCCATCTGACATTTGGGTATATTTTTTTTCCTTGTTCCCTTTTTCTGACTATTTCTCTCTCTCTCTCTTTCTCTCTTTCTTCCTCTTTCTTTCTCTCTCTCTCTTCTCTCTCACTCTCTCAGCGAGCTTGTCGTTTCCTGAAATCAGCTGAAGACATGGAGACGTTCTCTAATGGATAGGATCGCCGGCGCATATTTCATCATTTGACCATGATATAAGCGGATATAGTTGACTCCGCTTAATTGCAATCACCATAATTGCAACTTCCGCATATTCGGAACACTTCCTACATAAAACAGGCTCATTATTCTGTATATAATAGTCACTGAATTATTGCAATTCCTTTTACTGGCAAAAATTTTCTTTTTTTCTCCAGAGGAGTTGCAAATAAGCCGAGTTGACATGCTTTATGCATTTCTGATGCCGCAACTACTGATCACTGTCCTTAATTGGTCCTGGCGTCTTCTCACCTTGGGGACCCCCACCCCCCTCCTCTTGTTTCGGCCACTGCGGGATTGGTTGCTACGGTCCCGATCCTGGACGCAATTTTTTAATTTTTTTTTTTATTATGTCGACTTTAATAGTGTTAACTGTCCTTGGAAACGCGACCCCTCACGACCCTTGAGACCCACCCCCCTTCACGTCCCTGCATCCTCACCACACACACTACTTGAAATATCGCGGTTATTAGTAATTACAGCCCTCATACCAAGCCGCCATCTTTTTTTTTTTTTACTATTTTTAACTTTGTTTCGTTTCTTTCCTTCTTTCCTAATTTTCAAAATGACAATGTGATAACCCTCGACGCTGGTGTTAAATTACACGCCAGCCTTTCATCTCGGCGACTAAAAACGGGATTAAATCGCTTCAGGCATTAACTTTCTCATTTGTGCCACTATCCGAAGTCTCATCAAGTCAACTACGGACCTTTCATTTTCAATATTCCTCATCCAGCTACGGTTATGAGGTAATAGAAGGGGAGAGTTCATTGTTGACACCCATATAACTCACTGACAAGGACGTGTCTTCACACTGTGGATGAGCTCTTTATTTGGCAGCAACCATTTCTCCCCACACACACTCTTCCTTAACGTTCTTGAGATTTGGTCGTCTGTATGGTATAGCTGCAGCGGCAGATCTCCACGAAAGGACGGAGAAATCGCCATTTTTACGCCTACTTGCCTAGCGGGTTGAATAAAATAATATATTTTTCCTTGTTCACTTTGTTACGTTAAAGTCACTTATCGAAATGAAGCCGAAATGGAGATTTTGCTGAAAAAAATGTATTAATCATCCAAAGGCTTTTGGGTGAATATTTCCAAACAGGCCATGCTGTTTCTTATTGTTATATTAGACTGCTGTTTGGAACAGCCAATAATCGAAGCACCTATGAGTCGAAACGAACAGTGTCGTTTTAATGGGATTCTCCTCTTAATCCCAATATCTCTATATTCCGTGGAATTAACAGTATGGGGAGTCGATTGTATTTGTGTGTTCTGACTAAAAGTCGAACACTGCAGTGATTCTGTCCCTCTTGTGTGTGAAGTTTTTAACAATCTTTGAACGCTCCACCTTTACGTAAGACCTCTTTTACCTCTCTAAAGACCTCTATAGACCTATAAGTAATTCCACGTACCTTCTCGTCCTTATAGCTCCGTCAGTGCTGGAGTCTTTTATTACAAAACTCCACATCTACATGGAAATAGAGTTGTTATTTAGGATTCACACTTTCAGACAATGCGCATTAGAATGGTCTGCAAGCGTATAAAAACCTTAATAAATAAAGCAGATCGTCTTTTCGTGCCCATTAAAATCGTTGGCTCCCAGAAGTAGTGCAAAAAATGATCCTGGATTCTATTGTGCTCTCCCGAAACTTAGAAAAGTGGCTATTCGGTCTAGAGCATGTAAAGAAAAAACGGACATCAGTTGCCAGAGGGTTTTACAAGGAAGCACCCGTCGGATCCGCCTCTTCAAGGCCTGCTAAAGTTGTTTGTTCACAGGACATTAAAAATACATGAGGGCATCGTGTCGTTCTTGCTCACTCACTGGAGCGCAAAATGACCCAACTGTCATAATTACCAGCCATGACATCGCGTGCCAAGAGTGAGTGAAGACTGAGGTTCCAGGGACAAAAAAATTATAATATGAAAGCTAGTCCGGAGACAGGATTATAATTTCGATCAGGAAGGGAACAAAATTTAGAAGAAAAAAAAATGCCCACACAATAGTGATTACAAAATGAACCTCTGCACATTTTCTGAATAATTATGTTGCCTTTGAAGTTCGCCGTGCAAAGCAAAATGCTAACGACAGTTGTTTTTTTTTTTTAATCAGCTGGTAGCGTGTGGCTAAAAGTAGTGACCATTTACAAAAATGTTTGACATGAAACAGTATTATTTCATGAAAATTTCTACCTGATTGTATCTAGAGACCCATGACCACATCAGCTGATAAGTCTAAAATTTCCTACCCATAGAACTATTTTCCAGATATTAAAGATTGAATTGATTCATTACCAAATATACGTGCTTAGAGCTATAGACGAGTGTTATATTGATAGCTCTGTCTCATTTTCGCGGAATTATGGAAATGCTTAGTCTCCGACCGGCTTCTTCTGTCACACCTCAAACTCTATGTTCACAACCACTGCACCAACACCACCATCACTACCACCAACAACAACAACACCAAAAGTGCAAGAACAGCAACAAAGAGTCAGAATCTATCCACTAATAACACCCTCCTCGGATACAGTAGAAATTCTTACCACTGCATCAACACCACCATCACTACCAACAACAACAACAACAACACCAAAAGTGCAAGAACAGCAACAAAGAGTCTTGGATCCATCCACTAATAACACCCTCCGCGGATACCGTAGAAATTCTTACAGCTTTATGTAAGCCAGAATGGAACATCTTAATCACAGCGAGATCCCAGTAATTAAATTTCACGGATGCCCATCTTCATCTGCACCGCCTGGTCAATGTCATCATCATGACGGGGTTTCTTGTTTCTGTCTGAGAGTGAGAGGAACCGTGGAACGTCCCTAATTCTTTCAGTCAGGACGATTAGCTGAAACCAGCCTGATACAAGAGGTGCCTGGCAGGGGCGTATCTACCTGAGTGGTGACCGTCTTCTCTCCTAGCGTACCTTGCAAGAGATTCGGTCGAAACCCACTTTCGACGTTTTACTTAAAAGAATTCGTGCAGTTGTCCTTAGGTTGGAGCAACCCGAAGTTCTTTTTGCCTNGGGTTGGAGGGAGTAATGGTCATGGTGCTGTGAGCTCACTACACCTTACCGTTGTCTGGCACAATCTGGAACTTATAAAAACATCTTCGGGATCGCCTCTCGTAAAGATGTCCGACCGGTGTAAGGTTTCTTTCGTTGCCCATGGGGATTTTACCCCACCCGGTGAGCTAATGGGTGCACATGCCAAAACTTTCAGGTGAGTTCAAAGGGGCGCCCTGGGTGCCAGATGGAATGTTCTATGGTGCCGTTACAGGCGGATGAGGGTCTGGATTTGGGGAGGATTACGATCAGGTTTACGATTAAAGCTCTTTTCTTTGGCTTACTGGGTGGTGAGCTGTAGGTGCTGAGTAATTTCCCTTGCCTTCATGTGCGTGAGTGATGATGGGGCGTGTGAGTCTATCAAGGGCGGCTAGTCTGGGATAAGGTAGGATTTCAAAGGATTAAGACGACATGCAGGACATGGAGTGCTGCTGGAAGAGAAGGAAGGAGAAAAAGTGAGGGAAGTTATAGAAGACAGGAAGGAAGGATGGTGAAATGAAGGAAGGAGGATGAAAGAAGGAAAATGGAGAGAAGAGGAAGAATGGAAGGATGCTATGGAAGAAAGATTGGAAGGGAGGAGAGGGATGGGGAGAAGGTATGGGATGGAATGATGGGAAGAAAGATGGAAGAAATTAAACGGACAGAAACAAAGAAGTGAGAGAGAAAGAAGGAAGGAAAGAAGGAAGGAAGGGGGGAAACAAAAAATGCCAAAATTATCTTATTTAAGATAAAAAAGGAAGTAACAAAAATGAAGCAGTAGAAGAAGAAGAAGGGCAACTCCAGCAACTTCATGTGGAATTCATACCTTTGCTCTCTTTAGCTTCAGTCCCACAACATATGTTTCTGCAAAAACAGATCATAGCTCACAGCAAATTCCTTTTGTTGCCACGCTTCTGTGACGACCACATCTGCACCACACATCAATACAGTGACCATCCGCCTGACCATCTGCTCGCTGGATGACCAATGACCGACCGCCTGGGGCGCCGAGAGAGTGCTCACTCTTACCCAGCTAGTGAGCTCCGATAGGCCTGCAAGAAATCAGTGCACGTTCTGTAGCCCGCTGGGATAGGTTAGTGGTAAGAACAAACGGCCAGGCGGGCCATGTGGAGTTTTTTTTGGTGGTCAAGACAATGTTGTACGGAATGACCTTTGATTGTTCTATGTGGTAGTGAGGATGGGTTGAAAGAGTTTGATTGTTCTATGTGGTAGTGAGAGGGGGTTGAAGGAGGAGCTCGACAGAGATATAGGGAAATGAATGAATGAATGAATGAATGAATGAATGAATGAATGAATGAATGAATGAATGAATGAATGAATGAATGAATGAAAATGCCAGAAGAATATGTGCGAAGTGGCGTTTGAATGTTACAAATATGGATAGTGTAACTGTGGAAGAGCAACAGAATAAGTGAACGAAAGAAGAAGGGCTTTGCTATTCCGTGTATACGTGTCCGGAAGAACGATAAAACGAAACAGAAAATTAAATGAATGAAAGGACAGAAAGAGTGAATGAGGAAGGAAGAGAAAAAGCACACGAAAGAAGCATGTGGCATTTTAAGAAATAAACAATTTTTTTTTAAAAAAATAGAGTAAACGTTCTTTTATTAAGAAAGGAAGTAACAGAAGGAAAACGGAAGTAGAGAAAGAAAGAAAGAAAGAAAGAAAGAAAGAAAGAAAGAAAGAAAGAAAGAAAGAAAAAGTGGACACCAAACCTGATAGGAGGAAGGGCCAAGAAAAAGCAGAAAAGAAACACAGAATTACACCCAAGAGCTTTAGGACAGTAAGAATTAGATGAAAGAGGGGATGGATAAAGCTTGATTTAAGAGTAGCTATACTCAACGCTATATCTCAGGAAGCCAAAGACAGCCCTATTTAATTATCTGTCATTTTCAACCATTAGCTGCCTCTATTGAAGAGGAGTTGTCGGAGATCTGATGATGAGACCAGAAGGAGAACAGTAATTATTTGCTGTGCCACAAAGCTGTACCGCCAGGGGCGTTGACAAGATGAAGTCCAGGTCCGCGGGGCGCCTGCCCGTATAATCAGTTGGCTTAAAGTTCGTCATTTTTAGCCTCTCTGAAATCGAATAAAACATTTAGAAAGTGTACGCACAGGAAAGCAATATTAAGTGGTACTCTTTTTGGATAGGTACCCTGTCAAATAGGCATCTACAGCGTTAGATCTATAAGAAATTATTAACATGTTTAACTTGCACTTTGAATCTTTGAAAGAATCGTCTTCGTGGAATACATCACGAGTTATCCTCAGTTTAGAACCAATTCTGGATCTAGTGTGCATGAACCTTTATCAAATGGAAAAAAAAATGACACACACACACACACACACACACACACACACACACACACACACACACACACACACATACACACACACACCTAACTGGATAGTCTACTTCTGTTTAATCGGAACGTTTTGTAATATTTTTATGTTCTCGAGCAGAGAGTTGCGATAACGCGTAACCGACCGTTCAACTGTTACCCGTGTTTCTTCAAAGTTCAGGGTCTACATCTTTTGTAGGTCTTATAAGTGAAATTGCCTTTGCGTGACACATCTCCATGCGCCACCACTACCTCCACAATAACCGTATCAAAAAGATCTCTTTGTGCGGATTCTATCCAGGCTGTGACAAGGCCCAGCGTGTTACAGATTAAATTTCGCAGGCCGTTAAATCAGAGGGTACCTTCCAGAACAAAGCTCTAATTCTGAACTCAGAATGCGACATCACTGGGTGACAAAATTGCATTTCCTCTACCTTTGTCAAAACTGAAAATCCGTGGCTTTCATTTCGGTCCTTCGCAATATTATACAGTCCAGGCTTTATATTTCTTAAGCCTGGGTGGCGTCGTTGCGCGGAATTAAAGTGTGCCTCGTGTGCTTGAGTCCAGTTAATCACAATTTTAGTTTAATCGCAATATTATTGGGATACCAAGTGTCGTATTCTGTGTAATGGTAATTCACATAATGGTAATTCACATAATGAGAACATCCATTTATGTCAGATAAAAGACTTTTATTGTGTGTTGTTTGTAGCATACAAGGAACTTTATTAATCAGAACTTTTTTTTTCCCTCCAAGATCTACAATGATTGCGATTAAGCGAATTCGGCAGTAATAGGATATAGGATTTTCAACTTCACTTAAAGGCACATTCCAGGAGAATGGACAACATTGAGATTAAAAGGAGCTGCCATTGTATAATAATGAAGTGACATTGAAAGTGCAGTGTAGAAATGTCGCAAAAATGAGGATATTGCGGTAAAACGGATTGCAGTGAAGAGGAGCGGTCCACTGTACAACATAATGAAACTGAAGAAGAAAAAAAAAATCTCCCAATAGACTCCGAGCTCACTTATTTAAGTTCTTTTTCATAACTTCGACGTTCGGCCTCGCGGCCACCGTTTGCCACCGGCTCAGGCCATGGAAGCAAAAAAAAAAAATAGACATTCCCCTATTTATGAATCTTGTTTTTTCATTTGTTCTCGCCTTGTCGCAGTCCCTTTTCAGAATGTGTACAGCATCGGAAAGCCGACGTCGCGCTGAAATGGCTTTTCATAGGCCCCCGTCATCCACTGAGTGAAATGCATTTGACTACTCTAGTGTTCGCTCCGTCGATGGAATGGCTTGCAGCGGTCTTTTGTGTCCGCGACTCTACGAATGAGTCCATTTAATACGACCTACCCTCTTGATCTTCCTTTGTGCCTCTCTAGAGTTTTTTTCGTACCTTTTTTATTTAAAAAAGAGGCCCCAGGAGGTAAACAAGATAAATGATGTGAAAGGACTTGACTTCCGTATGCGTCCACCACTACACAATCCATGCGTCTCCGTGCTGTCTACTACTACAGCGTATTGGCAGTCCTCTCTTTCCAAGCTTTTTTTTTTTTTTAACAGACCCTAGTAGGTAAACAGGATAACAATGTGAAAGGACTTCTTCCGTATACGTCTACCACCACACAATCTGTCTCTTTCTGCACTATCCACATATTTGTGGTAGTCTTGTCTTGTTTGACATCTTATCCCATCCCGCCTCTGCTGGGTTTGGTAATGCATATCGAAACTGTGATGGCATCGATAACATTGTTGGTGCGGCTGTACTCGAACCATGTCAGAGGGGTTTTTTTTTTCTTTTTTCCCACTGATAATCATGATCAAGAGTTTTCTTTGCAGATCGATCACGATCGATTAGTCAGTCAATTAATTAATCAATCAATCAGCGAAGCAAGCTAGAGAGCAAATACGTTAGTAAGCAACCAACAGAGAAAAGAATCAAACAGCCAACCAACCATACAGCCAGCCAGCCAGCCAGCCAGCCAGCCAGCCAACCAACCAACCAATCAGCTAACCAACCAACCATCCAACCAACCAACCACCCAACCAACTAACCATCCAACCGACCGACCAACCAACCAAACAACCAACCATCCAACCAACCAACCAACCAACCAACCAACCAACCAACCAACCAACCAACCAACCAATCAAGCCCTGACGCAATCAACGAACCACTCAATCAAACACGTAAAAATAAAGAATGATATTTATCAACTTCGTACTCAAAACAGAATTGAGCATTAGCATAACTGCAGCAATATCATCTAGGCTCGGCACCGACCTCCTAGGGTAGCCAGGGCTATCAAAGCTCTCACTCAATTCCGTTTGCGCTTTTGAGGCTTTTGTTCCAGTCATCAACGAGCATCGAGACCAGGGTCATAAAGCATCGTTACGAAACAAAACTAATTGGAAACTAATTTTTACTGCCTTTGTGGAAGGGAAATGAGGGCCCTCACGGCATATTGCTTGCGACACCGTTAGGTAAATGGGTCCCCCCGCGCTTCACCGCCGCCCATAAGCCAACAGAGACTCTAAGTAAATGTGTGTGTTCAGAGAGTTTATGCCCCATTTTGGGCTGGGGCCAAATACCCATTTGGGTTGTTCGTACGGTAAACATCAGATTAGAAATGAGTCTCGAGGGGGTTGGAGATTAACACATTGACCCAGTTTAGACTATAGTGCTTTGTGCTGACATTAAAAGTTGGATTGTAGGTGTTCTGTTTTGATATCAGAATATGATAACGTATGAAAAAAAAAGTACATTGGTTGTCCGTAGATTTAACATCTGATGTATATGAGCCCGATCCGCATTTTAACTTTAAACTCGTTCGCAATAATGTCTGGAAACCAGATCTCACAGACGAAATCCGTCTTAGAAACCGGTCACTGGCCGTTGACAAACAATCGGTTTAGTGCTCTTTCTTTCTATCTCTCCCTCTCTACTTCTCTCTCTCTGTCTTTCTCTCTCTCTATTTCTCTCTCTCTCTCTTTCTCTCTCTCTCTCTCTCTCTCTCTCTCTCTCTCTCTCTCTCTCTCTCT
>JAWQUT010000621.1:285466-327804 GCA_033807755.1 Ellobium chinense | reverse complement strand
GGGGGGGGGGGGGGGGGGAGGTGGGAGAATCAAGATGAATTTCATAACCAATACAGTTCGTATATCAATGGTTATAGCAGGCTTCTGTGCCAGCCAGTGAGCGAATTTGAGTTCGTTTATCAAAGTTCCTGACCATGACAGTTAATCAGTAATACATTACGTAGATACCGGTGTTTATAGGGTGTATAGCTCCGTACAATCTTACCTCCCAAGCCTTCCACCCCACTCAATGAACTAATGAAGTGTATTTTAACCCAGTTCACCCCTACTTAATTAATTCTTCGGGTGACCAGAGTGAATATTTATACAGAAATGTAACATTTTGTTACGTGGAAAATGGTGCATTTAAACGAAGGTTGCTTTTATCCGGATTCGCTTTTAAGCAGAGAAGACCATATTTCAATAACTCGCACTCTTCTAGGACAATTTTGGTGAGGAGACAATTCAACTGAAAACGGTCGATATTTTTCACCAGGGAACTCATGTACGTAATATGTGCCCAAGGCTTGAGGGTTACCCGCGTGCAGCAACTACAATTGTAAAATGTATACTTGCACCCATGTCACTTTGCAGTGCCACTCCAATTAAGAGTTTTTCAGCGTTTTAGGAGTGGGCTATTTTTTCTTTTGATAGCAAACACGGGACACACTGCACAAAAGAAGGGAGGGAAATGGGCAGGGCTAGAGTTAGGCCTGGGAGGTGCCGGTACCTCCTCTCCACCATCATACAGCATTTTCTTCGTAGTCAAATTCCATTTAATCGCATTTCAGATAAATAGATAATTCATTTAATAGCAACATTAAAAAAAATAATAATGCAGTTTGTAAGTTTTCTATCCAGACTAATGCCTGCTCACGCGACTTCTTACTATTATTACCCCTGCAGACCTGATCACTCTAGGACTTTCTCAACTCCCTGAGGAGCATACAGTGCTTCCAAAAAACAAGATGATATTTTTCCTTATTAAAGTCATTGGATAATCGCAACTCTTTGTAATCGCAACTTTTCCCCATGCTCCCGACGAGTTGTGATTAAGCGGAGTTGATCGTATTAACACTACGATTAACACTCCATGCACCTCAAAAAAATATGGGGAATTACCCAGCAATGGCATCATCATTGTGAAATCTGAACACAAAAAAAAAAAACTGCTCTAGGTTATATTACCAGTTCCTGTTCAGAATTTTTAAAAAAAAATTTCATAAACCCGCCGGAGAGGAAGAAAAGAAATAATTATCTTTTTTTTTCAAAGCATAGTTTATCTTATTGGCTCGGTGCTAACCGCGGGAGATGGTCCACATTTCAAAGACGAATTAGGAGGGGGGTGCCAAACATTTTTATTCGGCGGGTATAGAATAATCCAGGGGGCATTTGATGACAGGCAAACAAAATCTACTTCCAACTTGAATGATGTAGTCTGTTTATGGAATAAGCTCCTAATCTGCATTACGCATACAAACACATCGGAGGGGGTCACCGTAATTTTTAGGCAGCAAAAGAACATAATCCAGTGTCTTTGACTGTCACTCTTAAACAAGTCTAGCTTGATAATGGTGAGGTAATTCGTGTTTTAACAAATCTGTAATAAAGGATTAAATTGCACTGCGTCTTTTTCTGTTCACTGACAGGCACATACGATTGTGTTTATCTTGCTCAGAGGATGATAATACTAGATGAAAATCACATGGATTGTGCTATAATCTATGACATTCATACCATTTGCATACATGCATTCAGTTCTTAAAATCGTAGTAATTAATCACAACACCATCTGGAGTGATGATATTATTACTTAAAAAGACAACAACAAAAACTCCGGATAAAGAACCTTAAGGGCATACATAAAAGCCCTGTCGGATAAAAGCAAGATGATTTGGTTATGCATTACGATAACATCTTGTCTAGACAAAATCTAAGGATGCGTCACACAATGTGCGTCATACTGCTGTTTTTTATGCAAGGTTTTTGACAAATGAGCAGTAGGCTTAAGCGTAAATGAAAAAAATAATATATGTTTACATTTCTTCCGCACTCAAAAAAAAAAAAAAAANAAAAAAAAAAAAAAAAAAAAAATCATCGATTTGATGCTGATTGCGAGGGCAACGGTACACCTAATTCATAGCATGACTGTCTTCGAAAAGGGCGTGGGACAAAACGAGTCATAGTAATGATAATGATAATAATAATAAAGTATATTATAATAATAATAAGCATTAATAATAATTACCACAACAACTACAACAGCAACACCAATAATAAAAATGCTAATAATAATAACAAGGTTTACATGTTTCATATCTAGGCCAATGCTGACCCACGTGACTTCACAGTATGAAATGAACAAGTGGAGACAAAAAGCAAACAAAGAATCTGTAGTGGGCCACAACGATGGTACACATGGTAATAGAAACCCACCATATATCAATATTTTTTTTGCTAAAGTCCCTAGATATCTTAAATCCTAAACGTTTCCGTATAATTACGAACCAGTACGGATCTAGATGTAGAAAGATCTAGTGAAATAAAGTTCTTACATTGAATGAAGAATGTCTTCTCCACATCTCGGTAAATTATGGCATCTGAGTCTCTGTGTACAAACTGGGACATTAGGTAAAATAAGTGGGATATTAAATGACGATAATTGATCTTTTCACATATATTTACTCTCGAATGACACAGTTCTTGAAAGAATCAACACTTCAAGCTCAACTTTGATATGAATGAATTTATGCAGAAATGCATTTCTGAAGACACTACTATCTGAAAAACTGAGGGTAATTTCTGAGCCCAGGAAAAAAGCCAGCAATTTCAAGATACTCAAAAACTAGAAGAGACCGTGAACTTCAATTGACACAAAGATTTACGTTGTCTGGGCGTCGTGTTTTAAACATTTTATTTTAATTGTACAACATAGAAATACACTTGTGTTACGATAGAATCGAGTCTATTAGAAAATAAACACTCCTTTACAACAATTTTCCTTGAAGCGATTTCCATAGCTGATGTAATGCAGACGATATTCAGTACAACCCGGTTCCTTTAACCAGATTTAATGCATGTCTTAAGTCGGGTTTAATGCATGTGGATTAGTCCCAATGCTTTATGGGTCTATTTTCCCTCTTGTTGCTGTCACCAAGGCGTGGAGCACAGTAATTTACACAGCTGGATATTGTAACGCATGCATAAATCTGAACATCTTCATAACAATATATATAGGTTGGTTTTTTTTTTCTCAGTATTGGAATTTCTCACTTTTACACTCCCAGCTTTTATCCCGCCCCCAGGGATGTACATCTTAGCTGTACACTTTGTCCCAAAGTTTTGCTTAAGCCATTCCAAAAGGGAGGAGCAGTTCATTGTTTGAGAAAATCCCCAAAAATCATATTGTAATCATATGGTGGTTCCTGTCTTTCTTTCTATCCTTCTCTCATACTTTTTTTTAATTTTCTTGCTCCTATGTTCATTAATATGGCTAAGCTTTCCGTACACAAAAAAACTTGAGATTTCGGATTTCTTGTTTGCCAAGTGCATAGTTTATCACGATTTCCATCAGGAGTCGATTAAGAGAGGAATTCACACCTAATATGTTTTAAGCTATGAGCTTTGACAAACGACAGATAAGCACCATAGCAACGAGGACATACCATTGGCTCCGAATATTCACAGTTCCCTTAATCGCAACTTTCGCATAATCAGAGAATGTTTCCTTTTTGTTTTCATCAAGAAACATATCCTTCATGAAACAATTGTGCATACATGATGATATCGCCCTTTTTGTATTCTCTGTCTTAGCGCAACTGTTCCCACGTTTCTGTGACTTTTGCGATTAAGCGGAAAAAAAGCGAAATGTTTGAACAGGGACCGGACCAGGTACTATTGATACTGAATAATGGCATGACCCAGTTGTACGATGTGATATTGGAAAGTGAAATTTATCTCTCATTTTTTTTTTTATTATGATTAAATTCCTATCGGATTCCTTTGAGCAAAAGAAAAAAAAAACAACACTTTTCCAGAAAAATGTCATAGAAATAGAATCGCTGAATATGCTTACTGACCATCAGTACTGGCGCTTGAGAGAGTCTCATTACATTTCCGTGAAACCAAGCGTAAAGCTAAAGTATAACTTCAAGCATACTTAGGGCACAACTGACTCTGGTACCTGGAACATCTGACTGTTCGACTTCCTTTATGGACAGATTTGCAGGGCACTCCCGCGGAGGCAGGACACTCCCGCAGAGAACTTGGTTTAGGAGGATTAGGAACAGGATTAGAAAGGAGAAAGCACACATTAGAGAAGTCGTATATATTAATAATGTCTAGGGACTCACTCAAATTTGTTTGATATCACCCTAAACCTAATCCTAAACCAAGCTCTAGGTGGGGGTGTCCTAACATTTATTACTGCCTTAGAAATTTGCCGGAATTTCGCTTTCAGCAAGAGTTCAATACAGTGCCATGTGCAACAACGCAATCCTCTGTTACGAAGAGACGAAACTTTAAGATACGTACTTGAACCTGACGTTCTCTATATTCTCACTTACTCATCCCAAATTGTACATGTCATTATAATTTACCTCACGCACTTGAATATCTGAAGTCGGTCACTTAAAAGTCGAGTTCGTATATTCTATGTGTAACGCAATTTCGCGATATGAAAATGGAGAAAGAAGGAGAAGAAGAAGAAGGGCTTCGGTACATGTAGATCAAAACGTAGACCGTCTGTCTGCGGGAGTGAAGATTAATTTCTGCGCAGAGTGTCTCTAGGAGTGTTCCAGATAAGATAGAAGCTCGTTTATAAATTCGACGCCGTGCGAGATCAGCTCTTGTCTTGTTTCTGAATACGTCTCTGCATACTTTCGCACCACAGTGGGCCTTCACTGACCGTTATCGCCGTGATAAATGTGTAAAGTATGTTAGTTCTCTCGTACGTGATGACCTACCGTTACAATCACGTTTAGAGAGTATCGTAGCCTACTCTTGTCTGACTCACTTTTCCTGGATTTTCCCGTTTCTCATTTGTTATTAGTTTCTCTGTTATCAACGACAGGGTAAATGATAACAAATGTCCGAACAGTAGGTAAGGGGTATTTGAAAACATATCACTTTAATTTACCAGAATACAGATAAAAATTTAAGATAACCACATTAGAATTTCAGCACACAATGTGTCGTTTTTGCGCGATGAAACGTCCATATTTTAATTATGACGGCAAGTCAGTTCTGAGCTGGGGTAGTGTCCACGGCCATTTGTAGGTGAAGCTTATCTCCGCACGGTAACGATCGGATGACACAACTTTAAGAAAAATTATGGCTCTACGTGTCAACAAAAAGGTTGCATGCGACGCCGTTTTTCTCTGAGTTTTTCAACTCCGTGAAATACGACGTTCTAATATGTCAACGGGGAGGATTTCATAACCAGACTGTAGATCAAGACCTGTCGTTTTCGCAGCATGGTGCGTGCCTGAAGCTTAGCTCTGTAGGATTAGACTGATGCACAACATTATGCAGGCGCTTGACACTTGAGATAGTCGATGGAATTGCCTATAGATAACGGCTAAGAGGATGGGCGTTGCAGTTTGTTGTTGTGGGTAATTCCATTTTGGTGTGACGCCATCTTCTTGTCTTGTTGTCACTCGCGGCCTTGCGGCTCCTTACTTTGTATCAACAACTCATTCTGTTTATCTGGATAAAGAGTTCTGGTCTGCAGGACCGTTGGAAGCCAGCCACGGAACCCGGGCTGAGGAAACGAAAGAAGAGAGAACTTATTCTTTTCTGACTCATTCCTCACCTCTTCGGCCTACGCCCTCCTTCTTCCCTTCCTCGCTTTCTGTTTCGCCTTTTCTCTGTCTGTCTCTCTTTCTCCCTCTGTCCCGTTCATTATAAAATGCAAGAAGCGGGCTAGTCCATGCAGTATATTATATTTTTCTTTTCATTACACCCTAACATACATACTATTTTCGTACCTTCCATCTATGGGCCTCATAATATGATTCTTTGTGTTTAGACTCCTCCTTTGCTTTTGATTACTGATTACAATGGTTCATAAATATGCTCATTGCTCAGTCAGTGTGAGTGATATAACAATTTATAACCGTAACACAATGAAAAATGAAAAAAAAAGAAACCTATAAAGAGACTGAAAAACATCACACTCTCGTTGCCCCTACGCCTCACCTATATGTCAATACAATGAAACGGTCCACTAACACACATTCAATGTATTTGTGAGATACCGGATTGTTGCACTATGCACAAAGGCGGTGGTAAAGACACCCCGTGCCCAAACGTATGTATGAAATTATTATTATTCGCCCATTATTGATATTTGGCTATGTAAACATATCACTCTCAACCCTCTACATATGTTTTCCGGAGTGCCTTTCTGATCACAGGAATGCCTTTTATTAAAAACTGTGAGAGCTAAACTTCTTCCAGTGTATCGTAAGGTCTATGATCTTAACCATTTTTTTCCCGATCTTCACAGGTTCCTCTAAGTTCATTTTTTAATCAAAGTAAACATCAAAGGTGATAAACCTAACGGTAAAGTTGTTCCCCTTTGGTTTGATCAGAGTTGCCTCCCCTGGCCTTTGAAATTTATCTTGGTTTGTTTGACTTGCGTTTTATCGAGGATTAGGCAGGTGTGTGCCTTAACTTTATTTATCTTTGAGTACATGTTAAACATTGAGTGACATTCGCAGTTCGTGCTTAATCTCTTCCTTAAGCCTTCTGTTAGATATCCATCCATCCATCCATCCATCCATCCATCCATCCGTCTCCTCTCGCTTGTCTTTTTGTTCTTCTGTGGCTGTCTGTCTGTTTGTCTGTCTGTCTGTCTGTCTGTTTGTCTGTCTGTTTTCTCTCTCTCTCTCTCTCTCTCATTCTCTCTCGTTCTCTCTCTTTCTCGTTTCCTTCGTCCCTTCCTGGTCTTTACTTAACATTATTCCTCACTTTTCCTCCCAATAAAAATTAAGCTTCTCACTCTTAATTCTCGTATGCAATGTATATCATACATACATCCGTCTCTTCTCCTAATAACTATCCTCTTCACATGTTTCTCTTAAAAAGGTCAGATGGAAGAGCTAAAGACGCTTAATATTCCTACTCACTTATTGACTGTTTTGAGAAGTGTTGTTACATTGTCACGAACACTGAGCTGCGTGCTTTGTCTGTTGTACAAACCAGTCAATATGGAAACCATGCTTTACCAAATATGAGACATGCAGTGATTCTCAAACATTCACGATGTGTAAACCCCTGCAGCACTGGACGACAAGCAGTTGGACTTTTTCTTCGTTTGTAGCTATTTCTAAAGGAATAGCAGCATTTGCTTACGCAGGTGCAGAGGTGCGCATGAACGAAAAAGAAGCAGAAAGGCGTGCGTAAGTTCGTGGCTTTGACAGATTATTTAGTAAATGATTGATTGAATGCGCTTGTATGATTTCTCTGACAGCGAAAAAAAGAGAACTTGAAAGGAAGGATATATTGCTGGAGTTGTCGCTTGTGGTGCCCAGATAACCATGCGTGCATAATATTAAGTAAGAATGGCCAAATATGATTATTTGATAGCTCATGGCATATACATTTCATTGTTTGAGAACCCTCGTTGCAACATCATCATGATATCCGGCCTTTCTCACGAGCCAGTGGAGTGGCTTAAGAACAATGTTTACCGGCAATTTGTGAAAAAAAAAAATGAAATCAATAAAGTGTGTCATGTGCGCTGATTCTTGGTCATATGATGAGAATAATTTTGTTTCCTTTCAGAGTTGGTCTTACGCACGTATTCTCATCCAAAACCAACAGTTTTAACAATAACAGAAGATTCATTAAATCCTTAGCATTCATCAGAATACATGTAGCAGTAACTCAGTTATATAAAAACCATGATTTTGGCTGAAATAGTCAACTCCAGCAAAGCAAAATGTAAATGATAGTAATATGATTGTGTCATCAAATCTCCACATTAATTAACGCATTGTTGCTGGTTTCCATTCCAATTCTTAAAGTGATCCGCCCCTCCTTCCTCCTCCCTCCCCTCGTGTATTTCATAGCACCTTCATTATAATAAACCTGAGGGTGCGACACTGGAAATTAATGGGTAGATTTCTTCTGCTCCTCTCCTGAAATGCTGTTTTGTTATATCTAGTTTAGGATATGTTTTTGTCTGCGTGGGGACGGGTATAAGGCATGGAAGGAAAGGGTATTTATTCCAACACAATGACAAAGGTCAATCAATAAATAAAGAAGGAAATAAAATCAGACCAGCATTGTTACAAAAGGTCAAGTAATTAATTATGGTCATTTATCAACATCTACAGAAAATGACATTACCCAAAACAGCAACGACAGCACTGCCAATTAGGCCAGTAAGTCGTAATCAACACATTCTCTTAAATATCACCGGTTTCAACACATGAACAAAAATGAATTACTTGAACTTTAAATGTAACTGACTGTGCTATAAAATATTGATATTACAAGGGGAATTCCGTTATTCCAGAGAAGAACAGTGCTGAAAAGAGTTGTAATGATAAAGAGTTGTGACTAAATATTTTTGGACAGAAACAGCAATTTGTTGTATTTGCAAAATGTTGTGAGTAAGAGGAAGTTCCGATTATCCGTATTGCCTTTAAGCGGTGCCGACTGTACCAGACAATGCTATGCGCATTAGAGGAGATGAGCAACTCATTTATTTCCGTTTGTTGATACAACTCTCTGACGCGACAGAAGTCGTTATTTCGTCTGTTATTTTTCCAGCACTGACCACATCACACGCGAGTCGTAGAAAAGAAAAGTATGTTTGGAACTTCAAGTCTAAACCGCAAATTCCCGGCACCTACACACTGTGTGCCCATCCTTTCTCTTGCTACGGAGTTCTATCGTGACCACCCGCTGCAGTGCCTTGCATTCCAAAAGGGTAAAAAAGTCGTCTTTTACGGTGTGCTCTCTATTCAGTTGTCCCCATCCTTCTATTCATCGTCGTTCTTTGGAGAGAAAAAAAAAAAAATTCATTGTTGTCGCCCTCTCTTCGACCCCTTGGATAAGTCAGGATTCCCCGTTCTCCGTGGTCCCCCCGCCATTGTTGTCGTCACGTGACCACAGCGCTATTTCTGTCGCGGCGATTTTTCTCCCATCGAACCGCTTTGAGCAGCGGCGAGACTGCGGGTGTTGAGAGAGTGACAGACCGAACAAGAAGCGAGGGAGAGCGCGAGGGCGGGTGCGATGTTGTGTGTCGGCTGCTGCTGTCCCTAGCACGATTCAATCCGCCGTGTCTTCTTGTAGACATTTTGTGTGGGAGAGCGAACGACATGGTATTTTACACCTGTCTGTTCACTCCATAAAGGTAAACAAATTTTTGTGAACTTTTTTTTTCGATTCTGAAGTGTTTTCGGTAGTTTGGATATTCTCTTACCGGCACGACCAAAGTTTTTGGTATTTGCATTCGCTGTGATAGAGAACGTGAGGTGTTCTGTGAGAGAGGAGAGAACACCCCTTTGGCCTGTCAATCAATTTTCACCTGGCGCGCGCTGTTGGTTCACACTTGCCCCTCAAGATTTGTTTTGAGAAATATCAAATTCGTTTGAACATCGAGAGGAAAAAAAAATCAAGCTGTGCGTACATTTCTAGTGTATCAATTTTCAGCGCGTGTTGACTTATTTGTGTGATTTTTCGACCACAGCTGTGAGACTTCTGGAATTAGTGCCAGTGGTTTTCTTGATTTCTGCAATTATCGCTGTTGGATTTATCACAATTTCGGATTGGATTTTCACATAAATAGTCTAGATAGTCTTCCTTTGGATTTTAAGGTTAAAAATTTCTTCTGACAAGTAGTCAACATCTCGACCACTACCTTCAAACAAAGGTTTGGTTTGTTGATTGTTACTCAATGGTTTGCTTAACATTTTGAGTCAGTCCGGTCTGTTTTGTCTGGTTTGAAAAGTTGTCACATGTTCGTTGTAAAACTTCTTTACATGAATTATGTTCTAAAATCAATAGAAGAAATTATTAATTTCAAATAGCTCACAATAACATAGACTTGCCTTGGCTAGGCGAATGTAAACAGTTTATCACCACGTCTACAGTCAACAGCTTTCCAAACCTGTGTAAGCGCTAGACTAGGGCTGAATTTAATACCATATTTTCAGAGTTTTTCACTGGTAATTTACTTCCAATTCATTGACAGGTATTCAGATATTTCAACGAATTTACTTTGGTCGATTTCAACGGGAAAAAACCACAGTAGTCTATAAAAACAAAAATGTGACAGCAGAAACTTTAGCAATGCATCCTTCTTCACCTTCATTGCTAATCTTGGCACTGCAGCCAGAGGTCCTTATTGGAGTATAGATCTAACTTAGAAAAAAAACATCTGCATCGCATGATAGACCAACATTCTCAAACATCCGGAGTTTTGCCATTTGTTTTCCAAGCTTCGGATACTTTTTCCCCATTTCGTTGAGCAACTTGCCCTTATTGTTTAAGGGTGAGTAGGAATGCAGGAGACTTGTGCGTTTTCAATCCTCACCCGGAGAATGCGTTGGGCTGTGCATTATATGCTGGTATTGCTACCCACTGCTCTTTCATACGTGGACAGCGGTCGGATACTGCCTCCTGTCTATTGGAACTCTAGTAATACCATGTGAGTACTGGAAAATCGTTATTTGTTGTTCTGCAAAGATCTTCTGTCCTTTTTTGAACAATTTTCTAAGATTTTTTTATAATCTATTTAGTGGTTTAAATCTTTATTTATTTATTTATTAGTCATTAATAATTTACGTTATTATGTAGGCCTATTTATTACTTATTTAATTACAATTTATTAATAATCAACTGTAATTTTGCATTAATTATAAACCAATATTATTTTCAAGTTATTTATGTTTTTCTTATTGTTGTGTGCTGTTCTATTATTGTTCTAATCTTTGCAGAAATTATTCTTGAGCCCGTATCGTTCTTGAATGTGCAGTTTTGTGTGAAAAATCTTGTTTGTTCAATATTGTGTTAAGCAATAATAGTTTTTGTCTATTTTTAATTATTTACTGTGACTGCTAGGACTGTGTGAATGTGAAAATGTTTACTGTTGGTTTTTGGGTGGTACTTCTTCCACATATTCCCCCTATCTACTCCCCACCCCCTCCCCTCCACACACATCTACACACAAACACCCACCGTTCTTGTTTCTTATGGTCACTCTCATTTCCATTTGTTAGCCTATTCTGATGTCCAGTGAATTCCATTCTGTCGTTCTCTCGTGCATGTGTAAGAGACTTTTCTTCCTTTTGGAAACACCCCAAGCATACCGTTTACCTGCTCGGTTTAATTAGAGCATTATTCATTCCACGTCTTTATACCGCTACCAGCTGAATCACCATGCTATGGTGTAACTTGCTTCATTACCATACTATTCATATTCAGCCTTCATTTTCCCCCCAAATCAACCTCAAACCAGCATACCGCCTTGTTAAAGATTTACATCATTACACAGTCCAGAAACTAGAAACCCGCCAAGCCACTTGAATTTTTGTTTATAGACTCGCTTCATGCATTTTTTTTCGTTTTTTTTTTTTTGTAAAGCGTGGAAAATATTACCATTCGTGCGTTTCATCCCCACATCTCACCTCAGACAGACCACGTCACATTATCATAATATTTAGTGACAGAGCTGTCAACTCCTTTCTCTGCTCATTTATCATAGAACCCAGATCAGCGGCAGAGGGAAACCCGCAGGGACCCCTAGAGCTCACAAATTCACCAGAATATATATTTTTTTTCCTTTTTTTCTTATCATCACTTAATCTTGCGCAAACTGATGCCACATGGCAAACTGATTTAGAATTTTATGTAGTGTGTCTCAACCCCACATATAATATGTTTATAGTGTTTATATATCTCCAGACCCAGAACCCCTCTACCTCTCCACCCCCCCCCCCCCCNCCCCCCCGGCCTTTCGTCGACGCTTCTGCATAGCGGGACGTCCATTTGTCTCGTATTCTTTCGCGTGTCCATCTCACGTCGGTCTACAAGTCCAGATTTTTGTGCCTTGTCTGCTGCCTGTGTAGCATTATACACTTAGACCGTGTTGTCTGGGTCGAGCTTGGAACACACACCACCCTATTACACACTTGGTCAGCGCGGTGCATTTTGGTATTCATCGTCTAGACAGCAGCTAGACAGCATCGCCGTTTTTTTTTTTTGTTTTTCATCCCATTCCTGCTATTTAATCGTCATCAGCAGAACGTCTGCAGATCGAAAAGACTAAAAAAAAAAAAAATTCTCAAATTAATGCTTCAGGATGCCGCAGATATTATGCAGCGCTTCATTCCTGACAGCTTTTCCAAGAAATTTCATCAAGGGGCATCTGTCTGTCTTTCAGTCAGTTTATTTCCCTTTCCTTTTCGTTCCTTCTGGGCAAGCTTCTTTACGCTGTCAAATTTTCTTGACAAGGCAGTGGCCTAAACACGTTTATTTTCACTGTGTTATCTTTTATCTGTAAGAGTAGTACTCGATGCTTGAAAACGAAAACAAGTGTCTTAAAAAATTTCAAAGCGAGATCATAAATTAAGAATTGCTCATGTAGGCCTAGGCAGGCAGTGAATGCCAGCAAATATGAAATAAACAACACCTAGACCAAATTAATCTTTAAAACTAAGATCAAGCAGAGCTACTTACATTGTCGTAGTGATGAAAAGTAGGTCACATCGTGCACGGTATTACAATTATCATGTTTATCGAAGCGATAGTCTGTTATGATTGTGTCAGATTTATTTATACAGCTCGTGGTAAAAACTCAGGCTTGTAAAGTCCGTTGGGGATTGAATACCACCTATCACCTCCAGCTCGTGTGGGTGTGTGGTTGTTGTTTCAGTGATTACCTAGAAGTTAACCATCTTCTCAAGATGGCTAAGAGATAGCGTATGGGCGTGGTGGGACATGTTTGGAGATGTTTGGGGTCTAGAGGTGTTGTAAGAAGAAGATAACGAACCATTGTAAACATCTTAACAGGAACATGGCATGAGATTTTGTCGCTGTTGTTGGTTAAAAATTGATGCGAACGATAATGTCGTAGCTGTTGTTCTGTTTGATAGTGTTGGTTCAATAAGTGCGGTAACTGTTAATAATGTACACTTTAAAGCATTCTACTTTTACACATCCATATTATAGTTATCACTGCTGTTTGTGATTTCATTGTTACTGCTATGAAAAAGTAGAACACTGCTCATTAACCTTCTAGTATCTCTACTGCTTTTACTTCTGCAGCAGCAGCAGCAGCAGCAGCAACAACAACAACAACAACAACAACAACAACAACAACAACAACAACAACAACAGGAACGACAATAAACACAAAGATACTATTGGTGCTGCTACAACAATCATTACTGTTACTGTACTGCTTGCTTGTGTCACTACCATTACTACTTCAACCATCAGCACCACAACTACCACATCCACTACCACTGTTACTATTTACAACTATTTCTACCTCCACCCACCGGCAATTCTGTCTTCTCAGCGGAGAATCGTGATCCAAATAACAGTGTCACTTCATTGCGTGTCACCCCAATGTTTTATTATTAAAATTTCTTAATGCCTATACTCACAGTTCTTAACACCAGTGACAGATCTCACAACCACCAGTGCAGTTATAACCGAAGCACGTATTGGTGCCAACTAACTTAAACCGGCACAAAAATAGAAACAACCAACGTATCCAGACCACGTTTAATTACTACTTTTGCACGTAAAGTCACTGGGAACTTCAGAGAATCTAAGTTAAAAAATTTTCACGTCCGTTTCGATCTTTTTGGGGAGGTCGATTTTCTGGGTGTAATTATTTTGTTCCGAAAGGAAGGAAGGAAAAAAAACAACTGGGCAGAAGCCAGTCATTTTAACACAGAGGGCACGAAAAGATCTTTACAGTGACAGGAAAAAATGGAGATGGGTAGAAAAAAATTTGGATGGGTTTTTGTTCTGGCAGTTTGAAAAAAAAAAAAGGCAGCGTCTTGGAAATTGAAAAGGGGGAATGTTCCTTATTGTTATAAGTCTATGCGTGAAAGTGTGATAATGTTTTGGAGTGTGACACCATTCTCTTCTTACTACGTTGACAGTAAGGCTCATATTAAAATGGGATCAATTGAAGTGTATATATATAACAGATACTGCGAATGCTAAATAGAGTAGAAAAATGAGGAAAAGTAAAGGAATACTTTATTTTTACAGTATATATGAAAGCATATATTAAAAGTTTGATATGTTCCAGTCCTTGAGAAGAGAGGATTCATGATAATTTCCCTTTATTAGCCCTTCTGGTTGATAACACTGTGCTTAATGATATATATATACAATTCTAGTTCTTTGCCCCTTTCCTGCTTTGGCATTATATTAGTAATATTTGCAACGTTACGGTAATAAATTGAGAGGTAGTTGGTCCCACTATACTATTTATATATCAAATATTTGCATTTTGAATAGTGCAATCATGACATCAGACAAATATAGACAAGATAAATGATATTGATTGAGTGGGAGAAAGTAAAGACAATAATGACGGGAAAAAAAAAAGGTCACAACTCAGTAGAACAGTACTGGAGTATTTTGTAATTAAAAGACCGTATGTCCACAAGAAAATAGTGAGATATACGGTCTTTTTATGTAAAACTCCAGAGAAACTCTTGATAAAGGCTTGTTATATTGGTGTCACAATAACTGATTTACACAGCACTTTAGAATTCCATTGATGCCATTTTGTTTCAGCGAACGCTGCACAAACAAGAAGCCCGTAGTTTTTTCTTCTGGGCTCTGTCAGGCTGACATGGCGATTGGTGGAGAAATATTTTGTTTTGGAAGCCCTGAATTGTTTGCCCATTTACCGACTAGGGTTTTTGTGCAGCTTCCGCGCTCATTATGAAGGCCCGGGGTCGATTAAGTAAGCAGTGTGTCTCTTCAGTGGGTGAAAATTTTCTGTCATTTAAAGGGTTGTTCATAAGATGAATGATTGATAATAACTTGGCGGTGCATAGAGGTTTCTTCGCGGTGTGTTGGATGGTGGTTGTTGTCGACAGGGCTGTCACTGTTATCGTAATTATTTATCGTTATCAGCATTCTTGTCCAGTGTTTACAGGCACTGGTCAAAACGTTACAGCAAGACAGTATATTGATAAGGCGTGTGAAAAAGATGGAAATAACCCCAAAACACTGGGTACTCACTGATAAAGATTTGAGCCGAAACATTTAAAAGGTGTCATTTATACCAAATTTTTAGCATTTTTCCTCTGGAATTCCAGCACAGTAGAAGCTTTATGTCGTATTTAATGAATTGGCACAATGTCGCTTGAATGCGTTACTCAGATAAACGCTAAAATAAAAACTTCAAAGGAGAAACAAAGCCTGCCTGGGGTATAAAAAGAGAGCAAAGGCATCATGGGGCAGTTCATTAATCTGAATTCATTTGCACACTTCACAAGGGATCGCTATTGTTAAAAAAAACATTTTACACCGCATTGAAGCTTTACAGCTCGCTAGTTTATTGTCCCTTTGAAATGATACGGTAAACACTATTATAATTGATATATAAAAATATCTAGTATTTTTGAAATATGAACGCAATCTATCTGAGTCACGGCAGTGTCCATACGTAGGCGGGGCTTGCCTTTCGAATGTAACAATCTGATGGCGGTGCTTTAATCTCATGTCTCAGTCTATACCTCACTCTCTCTGTTTCTCTCTCTCTCTCTCTCTCTCTTTTATTTTCCCATCGTTCAATCTCCTGAACTACTACTGCTGCTACTACTGTCTCTCTCTCTTTCTGTTTTTCATTTCATTTGTCGTCAGTCTCTTTTACTATCCTACCCTTACACATACGAAATATCAACTCTTTCCTCAATATTTTCACTCCCTCACACTCTCAATCTCTCAATCATTTGTCGTCAAATTTCTTACGATTAACCCCCCCCCCCCNTTCTTTCCATGTCCCTTTTAATCTTCCAGTAACAATCTCTACCTCACCCCCTCTCTCTTTCTCTCTTTCTCTCACCCACTCTGTAATTCTTCCCCTCCCCCTCCCTCAGGCGAGCCTCTTTTGAAGTGTATGTGTACACCGTGTGATGTAGAGGCGTCTAAAGACCCCCTTGGGGGACATTGGGCACCAGCAAAGCCATGCTGGCCGGTCGAACAACGATTGTACTTTCACTCTCTAGGAAAATTAGTTCCTGTGCCAGGGATAAACCCGTCCCCTCGGGCAGGAGAATGGAAGGGAAGGGGGGAAAGAAGGTGATAGACATTTTGATACCAGAATGAGAGGATAGTGGAAGAAGGGGGTGGGGAGGAATGGAACGGAGGTCGAGAGATTTAGTACGTGCGTTGTTATTAGAGGGCAGAGAGGGTGGATGGGAGGGAAGAGTGGATATTCCCACAGGGCCAGAATTTTACGAAGTGTGAATTCCGATTCTGTTTAGAATCCTGGCAAGAACTGTGTGTAGTTTCTCTGTAGTAGAAGGTGCTTGGGTGATATAATATGTAGTGTTACACTGAGATGAGTTAGAAGGATTCATTCTCCTCATAACGGATTTGTTAAGCCTTGCACGTACAAGCAAGGAGGATAAATAAGATTTTAAAAATGGAGATTGCTACAGATAAAACGATTAACCCAGTGTAGATATAATTTGCATTTTCAGTGGATTTACAAGCCAAATGAAGAACTTAGCTCGGCGTCAAAAAAAAAAAAAAGCTGTCTGTCAGTTACGCATGTTTGATCAAAGTTAGCTTCGTTGCGACTGTCAAGGCATAAAAACATTTCGGCAGTTAGACACCTTTGAACATACTGCGCAAAGCAAAATTGATAAATTCATTAAACCTATTGACTCATCACACACGCAAGTGGCCGAAGAGTTGACACAGTCGATCCGGCATAAAACTGTAGCAAAATAATACAACCTAAAAAAAAAAAAAAAACTGGAAAAAAAAAAGAAAAAANCCAACCTCACCTGCAACTAAACGGCCGAAAAAAAAAAAAACCCGCCAGGGCCAGCGTTAAGTAAAATGCTGTTATTGTCTAATAAGATCGATAGCAACAAGTAAATACACACGGGAGGGAAAGGTCAGAGGTTAGGACAATATTGATGGCACCCGCGATAAAATAACAAGATGGGGGACTCCTGCGGGATGGGATCAGGCCTGACTGTGCCGACTATGCCGTGCTGGACTGAGGGATAGCGTGATGGTACTGAGGTTAGACAGACTAGACGTGGGAGCCAGGAGGGGAGTGCCAGATTCGAATATGAAATTTGGATTGGAAAATTAGTATTCGCGAGTGTTTGCTGATTCCAGAAATCGAACACTATCAAGAGAATCGATTCGTGTATTTTCTTTCGTTTGTCAGTACCGTGCACATGGAATTATGAAGAAATCGGTAAATTGTTTTTCCTTTTGGAAGATTGGATAAAATTACAGTTGTGTATAGTCTATAAAAGATTACGGTTGCTTTTCCTTCATGCTGTCTCAGGGCTGCTTGATGCATTCCGTATGCCACGTGATGGCAAACGCCTGCGAGAGGTCTTAATGAAAGTATCGTCGAAACTGTAAGATATCTTTCGGGAGGCGGCGCCAGGTGGCGTCAACAGCAACTCACTTCAGATAAAAATATCCCAAGAGTCAATGTTTAAAACAACTATAATATTATTGGACTCCTGATTCGAGCATGAGAGTAGTCCAAAGATTAGGAATCGTAGACGCTATACATCCTCGGAATCGATACTGTCATAGAGATCTGACAAGCGTGGTGCTACCAGGCATCATGGTATCCATCCAGATCCTAAGAAAAGTGAAAAAAAAAAGGAACCCCCCAAAAAATCTGCGAGGATGGTCGGTGCCAGCGAATCTGACAAACATACGACCACCTATCATAACCCAAAATCTAGACAGTAGACGCTTCCTGATTGGCTGGTCGAGATAATTAGGGGTTCATCTGGCGACAGGCTGCAAGACTAGCCCAAGCGCCTGATACCCACTTCCTGTTTTTCATTTCCACGGGTCTGCGTGTATTTCCAGTATAAATAAAACACTCGGCCATTGTCTTGCAAGTCAACGGACATCGGATAAACAGTCAGCGGCCATGACAGAAGATCGAATCGAGGGAGAAAGAGAGAGGGAGAGGGAGAGGCGCTGAAATGGAGGGGAAATTGCAAACTCTATGGCCATGACACACTGTTTCTGGGGTCGGCATTGTCTTCTGGGCCTGTCTTTAACGAGTTGTTATCTCCACCCGGACCTAGATAAGACATGGCATATTAGTGTTGCTGTAAATATAAAAGACCGAATTCCTCAGACTAACATTAATCACCTGTGTTAGATTAATAGTCGGAACTAGATCATTATGAGTAGACTAAAACAGTTGAATAGTTTTAAAATTCTTGTATTTGTTGGAACATTTCCAAATATCGTGATTGATCTTCCNCATGCAAAAAAAAAAAAAAAAATCTCATTTCCTTTTTTTCCCCCTTTCTGTCTTGAACTCTGTAATTTTTTTTTCTTAAATCATCCCGCCCTCACCCATCAGCCCGTTTCGCCCAACCACTAATAGCAAGAATATTTAGCTGCCTAGCCAATCTGCACAATCTGTGATATGTCCAAAGCGGATTTTTCTCTGTGTCGGTTCCCATAACAATACTTAGTTTTTCAGTCAAATGATTAATACCGCGCATACCAAACCCGTTGCTGTGACCATCTGTCTATCTGATTGTATGCCTACCCGCCTGCCTGCCTGCCTGTTTGCCTGCCAACCAGCCAGCCTGCCAGCCTGCATGCGCCCGCCCGCCTGTCTGTCAATCCATCTCTCTGTCTGTCTGTCCCCATCGCATGTCAGATGCGAGCTTAATTCTGTGACGTCATATTATCGGGGCGGTCTTCAAAAGATCAGAGAAAACTCAAATAAAGCGCACGGCCCTTGTTATGCAAATCTGCGGATGCAATCAGCCCTTGATGTTTAAAAAAGACCGCAGAATGCAGTTTTATGCCTTTTGCCAACAAACACAATCATTACTCGCGTCGATTCTATCCTGATGCGATGCATCATTCATTTCTTCATTTACTCTCTCATTGATTCACTCTTCATTTATTCACTAATTCATTCATACATTCACTCGTTCTTTCATTCATTGATTAGAAATGGCTCTACATACGATATTCTCTCTTCCAAACATTCCAGTATCTTTTTAAGTACATATCTCTTTCGTTCACTCTTTTCCTCCTTCATTCGTTCACGCATTCCTCTGGTAATCAGTCAGCACTGAATATACTTGTATCCCCAAAGTTAAAAAAAACCCAAAAAACCACCAACCTCATTACAATTCTTTGTTCAGCCCCAATCTTTTAAGGTCCATCTTGTTACACTTTAATGAAGAGAAGTGACTTTTTTGTTTAGCCTCTCCAACCGTTTGTTTAAGGTTTCGGGGGAATCCCAGGCCTTTGTGTTGTTGACTTTTAATTTAAGGAGAATCCTGAGGATCGTGACAGAATGTAGACTGAGCTTCTTTAAGAGATTCTTCTAGGGCCTGAGTGTCTTGACAGTCGAGCAGGTTTGTGTCATCAGTGCTGTGTAGGTGCGTGTGTGTATGTGTGTGTGTCCGAAATGGTCATCGTTGGCTGTGGACTTCCTGTTGGAGTCGTTAAGACATGTGTAGCTGAGCGAGCGATAGCCGAGGAGTAGGGACACACCTTTTTTTAAATCAGTTAACTCTAATGAAGCTCATTTCCGGTTTAAGCAAAATTATGGTGGTGTGACTTTGTCATCAAATCTCGCTTCCGAAAGTAAAAGATGCTTCAACCAATGAAAGCTGGTTTAGCAGACCATATCGGACACACAACTGAAGAATGGAAAGCAAAAGGTGTTGATTGCTGGAATTGTGGCTTGCGATGCCCGGATGGCCGGGTATGCGTAATAATTGAGAGTGGTAGCATTCGATTATTGTCATTAGAATCTGGTGGTTTTGAGGGGATCTACTAGTCTCTCTTTCCCCCCCCNCCCCCCCACACACACACTTTTCTTTCTTTTGCTTTGTCAATTGTAGTAGTCATATCAGTAACTTCACAACAACAGCAAGAGCAGCAACAACAACAACACCTAAATGGCTGTAGCAACAAAAGAACAAAAAAAGAACAAAACCAAACAGAGATCTCCTGATTGAAAATTCATTCCTCCACTATTGAGCGCATACCGATCTTTATTATCTCCTTGAAAATTTTTACACACAGAAAAGTCAGAGAAAAGAACAAGTTTCAAAGGAGAGGTTGCATTAGCCCAACCCTAGGCGTTGAAGCTTATATAATACGAAACTGAACTCTTTTAAAGTCACGATTTGACATACCTTACGTGTTTTCCCAATGAATATTGCACGTTGAAATCCATGTCTTTGCATGCCATGTAATCTCTTTTAAAGTTCGGATGACTGAGACAAACGCAATTATGAATTCTGATACAACACTTTGATAAAAGTGGGAGATTTGTAAATCAAATGTTTCCCCCTAGAAAGAACAGCTGCACGGATTAAGATGTGTCGTTTGTGATCTTATTAAGATATGTCGACATCAGACGATACATTGTAAGGCTTGGAGGGGGTCGTTTGTTCTGCACTCTTTCGTCATTCATATTTCAGGGAGTCTTTTTTTACTCCCTCGTTGGTCACAAAATTTCGTCAGTCAATCGAAGTTGGTGACAAATTACGAAGTTATTTTAAGGTGAACATGTCAGTTATTATGATGGATCTTACTTTATTGCCTCATTTGCCCTCAGGGGGAAGAGGAAGTAATGGAGATGTTGTCATCGAAGTTTAGACGCGTCAGCCTAGGTGAGGGGCAACGTCTTTCTTGCCTTTAATCAATGGGCTACTGTTGTAGACGTATTTTATTTTTTTCATCAGTGGAGACGTGTGCTTTTGACGAAATAACTTTAGGATAATTTCCATTCTAATTAATACTGTAGTTTTCAATTTGTTGTTTTGTCGTTTGGACACGTCGAAAAATTTGATACCATGATGTGTGAATATCGATCTTTGTCCCCATTCACTGTCACCAAAGATCCACCTCTTTCCCACCCCTTCTTCAGAGAGTCGAGTTCACGCTAGGTCATCCTATGTGATCCATGGCGACTGCAACTACAGCGACAACACATAAACAACAGTAAAAATCCTAACAGGCAAGGGGGAAAGGGGATTTTGATCACGGCGCGACCTTGGACGCGCCCTGCCTGGGCTGGCCCATTGTCCCAGCAGGGGGACGCAGGGTGGTCTCCCCGAAAGCTCGCAATTCCGGGCAATAAAAGTGTTGAGACAGCTTAGACGTGGTCCGGACGGGGGACAAAGCAAATGGGCACTGGCTGATTTATTTCGGCCATTCTCCGGTATCACCTCGTCCCCTTTTGTATAGTCAGTGCACATTTTTGTGTTTGCCTGTGCGTACTTGTATGGTTGTTGTCCATCAGTAAGGTGTTTTTTTGTGCAAATTTTGTGGTTTATACGAGTGTTAGTCACGTCACATTCTGCCTCTCAGTGTGTGTGTTTATGTGTGAGTGGATGGATGGATGGGTGGGTGTTAGGTGTGGGTGGGGGTGTTTGTGTGTTGTCTTATTCGCTGCTAATTAAAGCTTCTCCTTGCCTAACTTTGACCTTCAAATATTGTAGGCGACAATATAAGCAACACTAGCAACTGCAGCAGCAATAACAGTAACAACAAATTGTTAACAAACATAACAACGTTACAATAGTAACAAGCAGAAATATAACAATACGGGTTAATGAGAGTTAGCAGTGACACCACCTAAATACGATACCAGCAATAAATGTAGTAACAATAAATCTACAACAGCGAGAAAAACAACAACAACAACAACAACAACAACAACAACAACAACAACATCAATAACTCCCCTGGACAACATTTAAATCACGGGTTTGATTGTTGCAAACTATGGGGTACAGTTGCCTAGCAGATTGAGATCGAAGCCATGACGTATTTATTGCTTTCCTCTGATACCTCGTGCCAGCACTGACCTCTAGCTCCATGCTTTGCGCTCACTGTCCGGTCTGGAGTCTGGATGTACTCATCAATATTGAGACTGACCAGGAGATGACCCGATGCCGGAATAACTGCTCATCACACTGCTGGCATGTTCAGTACTCATCATGGAGAGCAGGGGCGTTGACCATCTACGAACAAAGCAGACTGTATCAGTCCGTTTGTAGAAGACTACAGAGCTCAAAGTACAGTGCAAACAGTGTGTATCGTTAATGTGGTGTGACAGTCCCTTAACATTTCAGTTAACTTCGATGTTGGTTACAGAACTGTTGTGTAAAAACACTACCGTCTTCAAAATTGACCTGTGTTCAGAATTAAGAATACTAGGGAAACTAGCCAACCAGAAAAGTAAAAATGTGGGCATAAGTTAATTTTGACTTGATAGTTATAGCCCATTGAAGTTAATTCGACTGGTGCTGAAATACGTTAGCAAATTGGTAGTCTCGGAGTCAGAATAAACCGTTGACTCTTGAAGTTTAATTTCACCTCCCACTTCCGGTCCTGCAATACCATACTGAGCGACAGCGAGCCACCATCATTCGGTACGTGCCTTTCCATCCGTGCGGACACACCCACTTACCTGTCCGAGGGATTGTATCGTATTGCGGACATTTCGTTCGTTTAGATTCTTGGTTCACTCTTAGAGTTTATTTGTGTCAGCATTGTGTACCAACAATAAGTTATTCTCGATTGTGCTTGGAATTGTTTTAAAACGTAATTAAACAGCAAAATTATCACTCCACCCCCCACCCCACAAAAAAAACCCCAAAACAACCTGTTGTCAGTGATAATAATATTGTATTGCTCATACACTGTCTCTTTTTGTTATTATGAATATTTATCAGAACATTGTGTCCAAGAGAGAAAATATGCACTGAAGGACTTCTTAAGCTATCATAAAAAAACGACGTTCAATCCGATATAAGCGATTCTACTCCTTAAAGCTCGATAGATTGGATATACCAGTAAAAGGCTAAAGAAACCTCGACGAAAGAACCATACGTTTAAACGGAGCCGAATTTAACCTCGGTGACACTAGAAATACTTAAGAATACCGAAGTGGAATGAACTCAAAAGAGAAGCGATGTCATCTAGATTAGAGAGAACGCGCTCCCTCTTTTCAACACTGTCTACGCACTTCGTGTTTGTCTTTTAAATTCTTTACCCTCATAATGCACCCACTTTGCTCAAGTGCTTACGGCGCCTTCTTCGATTGAAGAGGGGCAACAGGAAGCAAAGAAAGCCCGAAAATACCCTCGGTCCCCTAGCAGACGTGGTTCCGATATCTGCGGAATCATTTGTTGACTTTGAGCGCAGGAACGATAACATCTTCTGTGGGTTCGGCGTGCTTGTCGCCCCTGCTCATCTGGTAGTGCCCCATGGGGGCAGGAGTTGTGTTAGTAAACAGTCCGGACCCCTCACCCCGCGGGTAGCGGAGATAAACAACGAGAGAGATAAGCGGGGAGAAGTACTACAGTGACCTTAACATCATCTTTCGTGCCATGACCAATAACTGTTTGCTTGATGTCATTACAAACAGAGAAGTTTGCCCCCCTGCGGTACCCTCGATGCCCCCCTGTCGTGCCCCCGAGTTCAAGTTACTATCACCTAACATCATCATTAAATTAGGACATGGCTAATACAGTTATCCTTAATTTCATTGAGACATGATAGTTATTTCCGTAGCATGTCTCTGTTATCTAAAATCAGATAATGTGACCAGAACTGTTTTGCTTAATTTCATTTGGTTACTCGTTCTCTGTCATGCTTTTGAATTACAGCTACAATAATCATTTTAAGCCTATGCCATTAATTCTATATCTGTGGTATGACCAGAACTGTTTTGCTTAATTTCATGTGGTTACTCGTTCTGTCATGCTTTTGAATTACAGCTACATTAATCATTTGAATCCTATGCCATTTAATTAATTCCATATCTGTGGTGTGACCAGAACTGACTGGTTGGCTTGATTTCACTGTAACAGGTTCCCTGCTTTCTTCGTCAGTTCTGAAGTTTATAGCTACTAACTTTATAAAGCAATGTTTAACCACCTGAGGGTTTCCTGTTTACTGTTATTTCATTTTAAAAATGACATTTAGCTCTGCTTTATGTGTCAGGTTTATGTGTCATTAATGAAATAAAATAGTCACTCATGATGTATACTCTAGTATATGATACGTTAACTGCCGAGTTTTGTTTTTAATACCTAAGAGGCATAAAAGAAGTCTTTTACATTCCTCACATTAAAATTTTGCTGAGAATATTTCTATTTTATCTAATATCCTTGATTTTCTTCTTTCTTTTAGTGTGATCTTTGATTCAATCTTTCTGTCAACAAAGGCGTTCCACACCAATGTTTGTAGACCTATTTTATATTCATTCCCCAATGCAGACATTAGTCATCTATCTTTTCATTTATAAATTTAGAAGTTGAATTTAGAATTTATTTAATGAAATTCAAATGTTAATTTGATAGCAAATGAAGATACATTGGTCTCCGGAATTCATTTGCGGTAGTCGAAAATAGGTAACGATGGAGCGCAGCTGTGCATGAAGTGTAGACGAAGAAAGTAAAAAGGTGAATGCAGAAGGAGACACGACTTTTTTATGTCCGGAGTACCGAACAACATAATAAGTTGCACTATATTCATGATCATAGCCCAAAATGCATCCCCAAAAGCACTTAAAGCTGAATGCAGTTTCTCCTGTAGCAGCACTTTTCGGGCCGTCTAAATCCCACAAAAGTCCACGTAATGGCTGAACAAATGTTATGGGCAGTGACTTTGACGCCGGCACACGGTGGTTGATCGGAATGTGGTCTGGGGCCTCTCACCTAGCCATAACGCACCATCTTTTATGGTCTGCAGGATACGATTGTTCTCTCTTAAACCCAGTCGTCCCCAGTGTTTTTAACTGTCGTCATAAAGCCACGGCGAGATAGGGTTCGCCCCGGGGCTATTCGATGATTGCTCTGATCTTACATTCGAATTTTTTTTTTGAAGGCCTTTCGATTTCGTTGGCGACATGGGACTATTACCTGAGTGAGATAAGTGTATATCACATGACGGTGCATTTTTTTTTTTTTCATCCTGTTGATGTTGCTCGTATCTTTCCATGGCTGAGTGACATTACCTGTGGTTCTGAGTTAGCGTTTACAGTCGTGGGTGTGATTCATGGTGTTGAATCGATGCTGCATTATTTTGCGAAAGACGATACGAAGAAAATCAACAGCAATACAGGAGCAGAGCCTTCACATTTGTGAGGGCAATGATGTTCATGCAGCGCTGTGTGTGTGTGTGTGTGTGTGTGTGTGTGTGTGTGTGTGTGTGTGTGTGTGNGTGTGTGTGGGTGGGTGGGTGGAGGGGGGGGCGCACATGCGGTATTAAACTATCAAACTATCAAACTTTTTTAGGTTATTACATCAGTTATTACTTATATATGAAGCGACGATGATGCTGAAGTGATAAATAATTTTTAAGCTATCGAGTATTGTGTGATACTAATGACAGGCAATACTCCTTTCCAATACCACAGGTAATTTTTCAGCAATTACCATGATCACTAGTAATAATATGCATGGACATTTTCTTTTCCCTTCGTGATGTCTACACCTTCCGTCTGCCTGTGTATCCCCATACATTTTGCTCATTCTGTCCACATAGCTTTCTCCCCTTTTTTCCATTTCTTAATAGTCTCAAAAATCTCTCTAAGCCTTCCTAGAAAATGGCACGGCATGCATGCTCATGGCGAGAGCAAGTAGAAGGAACGCGTGGTTGAAAGCCTACATCCGTAAAGCATGGGGCCCTGTCGGGCTCCGAAGGATATACGGGCTATCAAAATACCTTTTTATGCATAAAAAACGGAAGCTCTCTGAAACCAGAGCGGAAACCTAATGCTTCCTAAATGGCGCCTTGATAGCAGGCAATTTTAACGAGGTGTTAAGTCGGGGGGCCTGATCTCTGCCCAAATGTTTTTGTGGACCCGTCTGTTGTTAAGAGTGAAGGGCATGGAGCACAAGTGATTTAAGTTTGTCTTCGAGTCTAGGGGAAAAACACCGACTTGAGCTTCTCGAGTAGTTTTCGTGATAAATGTTGTTTCTCAAGTGAGTTTTTTAGAATTAGAATACTTGTGCCAAAGGAGCTTCAAATTTCCGACGACCTGCTCATATGCGATGTCTGCCAATTGAAGAGGGCATTTCCATTCATCATGGTAAATAGACCTAGCTTCGAAATCTATGCAGCTCTTTATCATTAATGTTGTAAAACTGTGAATGTGATAACATTTGAAACTTGTAATACTTCTGCCATCAAGAGAACTGTCTTGTCCTTTCTTTTAGATGAATGCATAACTGAGTAGCAGGTATAAAACAAACAAAACAAAATTAACATGATCATTTTAAGTCGTTAAGTCATTCAACTATTTCTTTCAAATAGTCCATCACACATCAGTGATAACTAAATGGGTGTCCCAGGCAGACAGAATATCTTAATGTGGATTCGTCGTCTGTAAATTGCGCATTGCACGGTAACGATCAGTTTAATGATATTTTGTTTAAGCACTGAATTGCAAATTTCCTCAATATTGACCCAATGGAAAGAAAAAAAAAATCGGGTCAGTAATCGTGTCATGTTCAGCTGTCACAGAACACTGTGTATGCTTTGGATTTCCAGTCAGAAAAAAAGAATAAAAAAATCAATCTGAAAGTGAACGGAAGACAGATTTGCCCTAAATTAATGCCATTGCAAACACTTGATGAGCGGCCCTCGTGCTGTTGGCCTTCCTTTAGTGGGCTGCGACATCTTTACTTGAGTTACTCTGTTCGTGTCTGGTAACGAAGCGATGTACCCTCTTGATGTAACCCCATTACGAGGGCCGCTCCATACAATGTACACACAACCTTTACGCTATCCTTTTCACTCCATAGTCGCCCCAGTGTGACCCGCAGTGGCAATTTGCGAACAAACTCGGAATACGACAGACGCTCTTCCAGTGCGGTATTGACTTTGGTTCTCCATGAAAGAGACTTGTACCATTTCTCGTGAGACATATGGTGTCAGGCAGATTTCACTGAATATTATTGCTAGACTGGAGCTTGCCCTTTTTAAAACGAACATATTTATACTGGACAAAATCATATTGAAATATTATAAGACCTGAGATATATATACAAAATGAGGCTCATGTCGCTAAACCAGGAATTGAAGTCTAAGGCTCTGAAGATGATCTGGGCCTTCGAAACCAAATCAAAAGTCCAAATCATTTTTGCACATAAAAATATTGATTTTACAGATAAATTTATAAGATAGATTAGTATTTAGTGTCAAGTTACTCTTAATTATAAATATCCCTGAATTTTTCCACCATGGGACCCCGTGGCAATTAAAACCACGATATTATCTTCGAGCAAAAATGATACTAGATCAAGATTTCTCTTCACTTGATTAAGTCACCGACATTAAAGGTTTTTGTATGATACCAATAAACTGTTGTAACCAAACAGGAATTTAAACCTCATAATATGAAAGAAAAGACTAAGAATCAGAACATTACGAGTAGGGAGTTTTCTCGAGTACAAAACGTGGTTCTTGGACTTGGTAGTAGTACTACTGTATGATCGCCTATTCTTCGTGTTCTGCTGTCAGGATAGATTACAAGGCCTACATTAAGCATCTACCCTCACCCTCAAATTTCCTTACCCCCTCCCCTCTCCTCCTTCCCCCAGCCAGACGTCAAAGACTAAATCCTCAAACCCCCAAGAGGTCTCTTCTATCAGGTTGTGTCTACTCAATAGTCCGCAAAGTGTCAGGGGAGGTCGTCCCCATTCTTCCCAGCATCCTCTTTGACCCAAGCTTCTTTCTGTGCTTTCAGTGTTAATCAGATCAAGCTAGACGGGAAGGGGCAGGGAGGAAAAGGGCCCATTTTAGCTTCTCCTCAGCCTCTTGGTTGTCTCTGAACCTAATCCCAGATAGACTAAGCTCGTCTTAGTTGCTCGTGAGTTCTCCTTATGCTTTGCTTATTGGATTTAGACCCTCACTCACAGTTGCTCCCCTTCGATTTTTTTGTACTCGGTTGGTACGTGGCGAAGCTAGGGATGGATCGTGTTCCAAATTAAGTATTGAATTAAGGTCTTCTGTGGCTTGGGATTGCCAGGAGAGCGTTTCTTTATCGCGTTAACGTGTTGATTTGCCAGTAGTGAATCGGTACTTTGTTACCACTGACCCACTACAATGCTCGTACCTCTAAAAATAGCTACACCCCAACCAATGATTATTTCAGATTCGCTTTCCTTTTTTTCGTCTAAAGGTACAGTTACAAGTTTAAGGACTTGATAGTGCTTGTTTCCTTACAGAAACTTAAATAAGAAAACGGGATAATTTTGATGTACAGATTTGATGTAGATTGATAGTGGTTGGCGCAATAATTTCGTGATGACTCTTAGTCGACGAACCAGACTCGGCATATTCTGCTTTTGTAACTTAATGGTAGCTGTGATTATGATTGTTGAAAGTTATGATTTTTCGATTTCTCATTTTTTAAAAGTTTATACATTAAAAAAAAATAATATTCATATTTAATGATAAGGATGACAGTTACAATAACTAATAATTGTGATTTTAGTAATGAAGGTATACGAGTATCATAGCTACAGTCAAACAGTCGTTTTAGGTTATGGTACAGTTCCCATGTTATAACATTCACTGCAAATTGAGGGCAAACATCATTACACTTGGTATGTCATCACCTCCCATGTCATATACATTCACGCCTTATATGCAAGAACCTGCAGTTTACATAGTCACCCTTTCAACATTCTAGAGTCCTGTGTCATTCGCCTCGCAAGTGGGAATTGACCAACCCATAATAATCAGGTCTATAATAGCCCCGGCTGAAGATCGGTACAATATTAGTAGTGACCTATTGGTCGAAGGTTTTATCAGGCTCTCGGATATGATGTATTGAACGTGTCAAAATTTGATTATAATAGAGGGCCGATGGTACTCTTGGCCCGGCCCAAGTATTTGTTCATATTCGATCTGGAGGCAATTTACAACATGCTGGAGCAACAGACTAAAGGTTACTGGTACATGGAGTAGACGGGGAACCTGCTGAAATGGCGCAGGACTTGTGTGTACTAAACTACTAAACACCTATCACAATATTTGTGTGAGAGAGGGTGGGGACTTTGACAATGCTCTATTCAGAGCGCTTTTCAGTCGCTGGTCAAGGTATTAGGGGTCTGAAGAAGGGGGGTCAGTTCTCAAGTGCCTGTTACGAGGGTCGCTATGGGTATTGTGTGTGCAGGACTTGTGTCCAGTTAGTAGACGGGTACGTAAATGAGGAGGTGCTGGGGTTGGGTAGTTGGCAGGCAGGCGAGTCTGATCGAATCTTTGGTGACACGTTCGATGGGGCTTCGGGGCAAAACGCGATATTGGCCATTTGGGTGTGAATGGATTGTTGCAGATTGCCTCGAACCCCTCTACTTTCTAACAGGCATTGTGTTCGTAATGTTTACACGATCTCGATATGTCTGTCTCCTTCCATTTATAAATGATTGTCTTATATCGTTAACACGAACTCATACAAATAAAGCGAAAAACGCAAAGTGCACAAAGAGGATAAATATATACTCATCTCAGTTACAGTAAATCAAAAGATATTGTAATGAGGACACGATACAAAAGGATATATCTGATGAGAGATCAAACATTTAAGATCCCTGGGCTGTTCTCCAACGAAACTTACTCTCTACCTTTGTTGTAACCTACTTAAGAAACCCAGTGAAGTCATGTTGTCTTAAAGCAGACCACCAGAACTCTCCAAAGATTGACACCTCTCAAGAGCATGTCTCATGTTGCATCTAATGTAAACGAGGTGCAAGGGGTGCCTCCTGTCACGGTCATCAATAATTCCTCGACCACTTTGACCAGCAACTGACCACGACAAAAAGCCTGGACTGTCTCAGTGTCCACCTCCTATTCGCCACGTCCCGACTCTTGGACAGCAGTTAATCCTGCTCTGTCGTTGATCAGTCACATTCTCAGCGGTAGGCAAAAGAAGAAAAGAAATTTAGCTTGAGGAGTGGAGAGTCTGGATGGTGAAAAGGGTTTTTCCTTACCCCCATACTTTCAACACTGAAAGTAGCGATACCAGTATTTTTATTCTTTACCAGCGCAGTGTGGGCAAAACAAGGGAGGAGAAGAGAGACTGGATAATGATAAAGGGTCCCCCCCCTCTACTTTCAACACTGAAAGTAGCGATACCAGTATTTTTATTCTTTACTAAACTCAGCGCAGTGTGGGCAAAACAAGGGAGGAGAAGAGAGACTGGATAATGATAAAGCCCCCCTCCCCCTCTACTTTCAACGCTGAAAGTAGCGATACCAGAATTTTTATACTTAACTACACACAGCGCAGTGTGGGTTAAAAAAAAATGAGGAGAGGAGAGGACAGTGAAAAAGTGTTTTCCTTTCCCCATATCTTCAACACTGGGAGTAGCGATACCAGTATTTTTATACTATACAAGACACAGCACCATGTGGGTGTTCTGGGTTTATTGGTAGCTAGGGTAAGCGAGTATGGGGAAAACTGTAACTTTATCTATACTGTATAAATTGTTGTTACCTGAGTTTTAAATACCCGTGACTTGTTTAGTTTTACGAGCTATAAATTTCTGAGAGCACATTAAAATATTCGTTTTACGTCTGTTGATGGAAGCTTTTATTATCATTTTTAATATATGCTTATCATGTCTGGTGGAGGGTTGGTATTGCTCTTGAGATAAGCACCGAGAAACTAAAATTGGAGAGTGGCAGCTTGAGAGAAATTTGAAACACACTCTTGCACTCTGAGCAGATATGAAGGATCAAAACTAACGTCGCTCATTTTGATGTATATCGTCATATTTCAGGTAATCAGGAAGGTGTGGAGAAAAACATGATTGTATAAAACGATTTAATAGCATCAAAAGACCTCTATATCGTTATAAAATAGATAGCTATCATAAGTTTTTACACTTATACACGAATTTTGTTAGTCTCATCGGATCTGGCCTAGACATATAACCAAATGTATGGAATTAAATCTTTATGAAACATGTCGACATAGTCATTTTGGCATCGTGACACAAAATTTAGAGAAAGATGGTTTGAAAGAATTTTGAAATACATGCACTTTTTTGCACTTAGAACCATTATGATTAATTTATGCTATTTTTTAATTCAACTCCTAATTCAGCAACCAAATAGCTATCGGAAGTAATCTTTGTTACGTGTTAAACACTTTATCAGGACTTCTAAGTAATAGATACAACCAACGAAAATTGAATTTATGATAGTACATGTATACGGTATAATTATGGTTATTGATATCAAATACCATACTGTTATATAGAAGAACCCATTATATTTTATGATATTATTGAATTATAAAGTCAAGAGTAATGTTATTTTGCGGATCCAAAGCCATCTATCTCTGAGTTTCTCATATGTCACTCTCTCCCACTGCCCCCATGCTGTCGGCCGACAAAGGACAGCGAGACAACCAGTGCTCCTGGCTAGCCAGGGTCAGTCGGTGACCACCGAGTGTGTAGCTTCAGGGATTAGGGCTCTAACCGTTGACTAGGGTACAGTGATAGCCCCGAGGGAACAGTCTCCGCTTTTGTCGCCCGTCCCTATCACGTTACCCACTCGCCAAACGGAATTTGGACACTGTTGAGAAGACCCCAAATGCCGTTTGGGGCTCATGGCCCGGCCGTCAGTGTACACATTTACATTGTCCCCCCAAAGACCTTGGTATCACTTGCCCTGTAGAAAGGCAAGACACTGTCTGCACTTGGCATCTGTTTGTCCGGACTCGCTGGTCTGTACGTGGCTTAAGAAATTTGGGGAGACATTTAAAACGAAAGTCAACGTCATGCCAAAATTGTTCGATAATGTCTTGAATTGGAAACAAAGGGGAACGCATGCGGTCATTGTTGGCTTAAAGGTGTTGCACCACTAGTTAAGATGTTAAGGGTTTTATGTCGTAGAAAAAGCCTTGCGTGAATGGGAAACACAGCAAGAAACACACAAACATGCCAACAAGGACACAGACGTAAAGACAGGGGAATGCTTAGAAATAAAGTCCAGACAGTGCGATGTGAAGTCCGGCAGTGACCTCTTGACAACAACAACAACAACAACAACAACCATAACACAACAACAAAGATAACAACAAAAGGATGGAGAGAATTGAAATACATGCACACGAAAATAGTGAGGAGAGAAAGAGATAACATGTGTGTGTCGGAGAGAGAGAAGAATGACTTTGCTGACGTGCCTGTTCCAACCATTCCGATCCGGCATTGAAAAAAAAAAAAAGTAAAGCTTTCTTGAAACGTTCACACGCTAACAAAGGAAGATAGAGACGCCAGTCTGCCCGTGTCCGAAAAAATGGAAAACTATAGAGCAGAGTGTGAACTTCAGTTATCATTAGTAGAGGAGCCCATCTCTCCTGGCCTCTTCCTGTCATAATGGCCTCTCCACTCCCGGGCCCGACGGCCTCCAGAGCTGAGTTTTTCACCACCCACTCCAGCGGCCCTCATAAATTTCTGATGGCCCGGGTGGCCAGCGCACGAGTCCAGGGGAGCAAAAGTGGTCCTCAAGGGACTCAAGTGTTTTCTTGATTTATCGTCAGTTCTTCATGTTGAAGCAGTTAGTCTTTCACTCAAAGGAAGCTGGATGCACAGGGTCTAGCTCAGGTCTTCCTCTCTCCACCGTTGTTGTGATTTTGCTTTTCTGTTAGAAATCGGTACTGAGTGAAAATGTTGTTTGCTCTGTGTTTGTTGCTGGGGACGTTCTCGCTTTTGAAGTGGGTGTTTGTAAAGCATAAATTGTCCATTTCGTTCCTGGTAAAAAGCTTGGAAGCAGGACGCTCATGCAGCACAAGGCAGGCAGGCTGGCTTTTGGTGTTTATCCATGCACAGCTTTTTTGGGTCTTGGAATAGCAACCTCGCACCAGTAACTTTGTCTTTGTGTTGACACAGATGTTGACTAATGATACTTTAACCATCATGTCACTGGGGCATACTGGCCTAGAAGACATCGTTTATAATAATAAATCATGAATTGTCCATTGCCATTGGGTGTCTGGTTAAGATCTTTGTCAGAGGAACATTACTTTTTTTTTTTTTCATTTAAGATCAGGCGAGATGTGCTCAGACTTGCCAGCCATCATTTAGGATTTGTAGATATTTCCACTTAAATTTGTGCGTGACTGACCCAATTGCGAATTTTCCCATCATTTCAAACACATTAGTAGTCTTGTAAAACGGCTGTCACCTTTTTCTGGAGACTTGGCATTTACCAAAACTATTTGTCAGCCAAACACACCGTCACACACGAGAGCTTGTAATCACTGTACTAATGTAAACACTCAATTATTTATCACATTGAGACATCACGTGAAAATTTAACTACCCCCGGAAGGCTTTTTCTTTTTTATATAGTTTGGCATCCGGTATTGTTCATATAACATCCTGTCAAACTTTTTTTTTTCGACACCCCACGTTCAAAAACTCATTTTGAGTCACACTTGCATTATATGTATTCTTGTCGACTGTCAATATTCGCGGCAGAGCAAATGCATTTACCGCCGGAGGAATTTCTCACTTGCAAGGCGGCCTGTGTACATAATTCATGAAATGAAATTTTGTGGCGGCCCTCGTACATCTATCACCGCGCCCTCTCTAGACTCCCCTGTGGTCGGTTAGTGGAGAAGTCGTTTCATTATCGACTCTGGACAGATTGCAGTAGGGACTTTGATCGATATTTTCCAATATCTACATACAAGAGTGCTAGCGACTTTAGTATCGTCGATAGTTGATAACGATAATTTGACGCCACACTCCTACCATGAGCTAATGTTATTTCCAAAAGTCAGATGTCAAATTTAAAGTTTGGCAGGGTGTTCTAGAGGTTTTGTAGAAGGCGTCGAGAATTATTTGAGAATCAAGATCTATGATAAAATTTTTCAAATAAATGAAAAAAAAAAGTGCTTATGTAAAAATAAACAGTTGTATCGAAAGTATCGACTACTTATACATTTGGAGCTAAGTACATGTACTCGCGTTTAGGCAGGATCGAGAGTTCTCAGTATCGATAAGAATAGAGCTACAGCCCAAGGTGGGCAGCAAGGCAAGATTAAGTGGTTTGGACCCAAAGTTAGCCCAAGAACACACAACAAAACATATCTATGTCTGACCCATGATGGAGTTATGATAGCTTGTACCTGTGGTCGAGGGTCCTGATTTTGGTCTGATCAAATTCATAACGATATGTTTGTGTTGATCAAATAATTTTCGAAGCCGAGGAAACGCACTGGCATGCCCCTGCATAGGGATGAGTTGATTAATGGTGTAACTGCCAGGAAACGATGATTTGGTTGCGAGGAACTGACTTTGGAATTGATGGGCTCAGGGTGGCGATTGCGTGTAAGCGAATCACAGCTGGGCTTAGGTCAGACAATGTATCATGTCGTGTCTGTTAAATCCGTAATACTTGTAATTTTGAAGAAACGTGTGGTGTGAAATTATTTAGAAAATGTATCAGTCAGTGGAATGCAGCATAGATTAGCAGCAACAATGATTGCAAGTACTTTTTGGGTATTGTTTTGAAAAGGTTAACGCGTTTTTAACTCCCCCTAGAATTCTTGTTTAGTGCCGTTAGACGTTATCTCAACTGTAAAAGGGGATGTTCGAACAGCATATTCAATCTGTGCACACTATGTTGTCAGTTTGTGGAATTAAAAAAAGCTCACTTCGTTAGCAACAACATCCCTGAAGCATCTTACTATACTCCACAACAACACCTCCCCTGATTTTTCTCGAAGCAAACGACCCATGTCTGTGGAGTTTCTTTCAGTTTAAGAACAGCCACAAGACAGACAGGCGATCGACGTGCAGGAAATAATGAACGGCCCGGGATAAAAGGGAGGTGACTCCTGCAAGAACTACAGATTTAGCTCCCGTAATTTCATGAGTAGTCATTTGCGCCAGCTCGGTGGGGAAAGAGGAGTCAGTGGCTCTATGACTACACGAGAATCAAGGTCGATATTCCGAGGGGGCTGACACCAAGTCAATCCTTCCCAACCCGACTGGGGGGCGTGGGGCCAAAAGTCTCCGGCAGGACCAGACTCTGCTACTCAAGATCACTCTGTGATATGTCTTCCTTTCCTTTTTTTGTGACTTCTGTTTTCCTCCATAGAACGGGATTTCCTCTGCTTCCTCTGTACTTTACTCTTCTGCTTAGACGTTTGGTTGTTTTTTGTTCTTCGGTGATGAATATGGTGTGTTCCATTTCATGTCTTCTCCCCCNACTGCTACCCCCCCCGTTGTTGTTGTTGTTGTTGTTATTTCTCTTTGTGTGCCTTCTTCATTTCATCACTTTGCAAGAATTCATACGAAAACCCACACCACACACCACAAAAATCTACATTAGACCCACACTACATATCTGAAGTAAACACAATTTACCCGCATTGCACTTTGCACATTGGAAGAATCCACACTAGACCCTCCACATCGTAAGAATCCACACACTAGACCCACACTCCAAAGCCATTCTAGCCCACACATCACATTGCCTACTAAATCAAACCCCATTTCCTATGAAGCCTTAGATGACCAAACGTTCTGTTAACTTCCATTATTTGTTTCGGTGGTGTGGCTCTGTTATTTAGTCCTTGGCTGGAATCTGTGTACAGAAGTAAACATCCTTGAACTTTACGGTCAGATTTCTTGTAGATTTATTTTTTTCCAAGTACACTTCAAAACTCAAAAGATCACTTGTTAGTGAGTAGCAGTCTAGATCAACATACAGTGGTCTACAAATGAACAGTTTACTACAATCTAGACACTTCGTCTTGGTGAGATTTACGTTGAAGCACATTGCAGAACGCAAATATTTTCAATCCCCGAATTTTTTTTTCTTTTGCTGTCTGGCGTTATTTACCATCACCTAGACCATTTTGCCCGATTCAGCCGCTGGTTGTCTCTGTAACCTTTAAAACAGACCCTAATAAACCATTGATCATACTAACCTACATGCTAGTCTTTGATGCCGGGTTTTACTGTCGAGATTGAGGCTGGCATTGAGTTCTTTGATGAAGTGCGTGCTAATGGTCATAAGCCTTACAGTCTTGTTGTTTGGAGCCAGCCAAGACGCCGTAAATTTCAGCTCTTTTAATTATTCATGACCCCTTTGACGAAGTTATTAGCGCCTTCTAGGGGTCTGGCTCTTTTTCTGACAGCTACTTTCCGATGTGATGGGGGTTCTCTTCCCCCGTTTGGTTATTTATTGGGCGTTGTTTTCTCTCTCTCTCTCTCTCTCTCTCTCTCTCTCTCTCTGTGTGTGTGTGTGTGTGTGTGTGTGTGTGCCACTCACTCACTCACTCACTCACTCACTCACTCACTCACTCACTCACTCACTCACTCACTCACTCACTCATTCACTCACTCACTCACTCACTCACTCACTTCATTCTCTATTTCTCTTCCTCCCTCCATCCCTTCCTCTGACAACACCACATACCACATTTTCTTCGCTTCCCCTCTCAAGATTACTAATGCATCATAATTTGAAATTTCACCCCTCAAAAGACATGTTGAGAGAGAACCTTCCATTATTGATTTTAAACGACGTGCCCCATTTCCTTTTCCTTGTCATATTTCCTTGTACTTTCCTCTTTTTATCTTCCTTTTATCCTCTTCCTTCTCTTCCCTCGTCCCTACCCGGAGGCCCAATACCTTTTTTATCTTTTTTTTTTTTTTTGGCTGTCTTCTGATTCTTGGCTGGGTTCCGTGGTGCTATCTTTATTTGATGGCCGAAGCGACTTCTCTCAGTGCCAGACATGACAAGTAATTTCCATGTTCTTCTCAATTTTATGCTCATCTTTTCTGATTAACATTTATGAAGACCGCTATGTGAGTCCCACTAGACCCCTGCGCCCCTTCCCTCGAGATGGGCTGGCCTGGCCTGGCCTGTGGGGAGAGGGGGAGGCGGGAGGGAAGGGGTGATGTAATTCCATTACTTGTTTTTGGACCACGAGCATGTGACAGATGGGCGAAGGAGACAGAGGCTAAAAAGCATATCGTGTGAAGTTTCTCTCTTGTTGTTGTTGTTGTTGTTGATGTTGTTGTTGTTGGAAGTGATGGTGTTATTTTTGCCGTTGCCAGTGTTGTTATCAATGGCTTGCATTATTAAAAGCTTCCCATTTTTTTTTTTTAAAGTCTTAATTGTCTTGAAGATAATTGCTGTCGACGATGGGCGTTTGAAGTGTCATTTTGCCTTGAATTGACTTTGTAATATTGTTCTACTTTAGCATCCTATCAAACATTTTTAATCAGATGGGAATTTGTGTAATCTATTCTCCAGCTGTTTACAGTCGACTCCGCATAAACGCAATTCGTCGGGAGCAAGGAAAAAGTTGTGATCACAAGACTTCGCGATTATCTGTTTGCGGTTTATAAATAGAAAATGCTCTATCCTGTGATCTGAAAATGTGTTGCGATTAAATGAAATGTGCGATAAAAGGAATCGCGATTAAGCGGAATGTACAACATGTACTAAGCTGCTTGCAACCTTCTTGCACGGGTGCCACATCGCAAAAGAATTCAGTAAACAGTTTTTCTTTTCTTAGTGATGTCATCTAGAGATCTTACACAGTTTCTCCTTTCCTGGGCGTGAGAGAGACATCAAAACATGTATGCTCCTCCCATTTTCTCCACAAGGATAAAATGGCCGCAGCCTAGTACAAACCTATTGAATAAAATCGAAAGTGAAATCAAGGATGAATGACGCACGGATATTTCCGGTACTCTAGCACATATTCGAGTGCAACAAGCGTCGCGTATTTGTAACACTGGGCACTACTGTAACCCCGTCAAAGACGCAAGCACCCATGGAGGAGAGTGTCTGAAAGGCTGAGAGATCATGCACGCCAATGCATGTCAATGTTCCGTCAGATCGTGAGCAGTAAACAGCCACTACATGTTGGGTATTGTGCACGAGAGCGATTTTTATGAGCCCACGAGTGTGAGTCATGTCGGGGTTGCTAAACTTCGCACCCTCAAACTTTGGCCATGAATTCGCTGTTTCCTTGTATTTTCTCTTGTATCTCATAGCTTGTCACTCGCAGGAACGGCACTTTGTTTTCTATTCATTTTCTCGCTAGCAGTGATATTTGTTTTTACTGTTTCATGATGTCAGAAGCACGTGACGACACCCCTTCGCCATGTATTTGCTGTAAAAACCTCGAAAAGCAGACAAACAAAGGCATGATTTGTCGTTGTTAAGCTATGATTCTGCAAATTGTTTAGTTTGCATTATCAGCTTTTCGAGTTGACCACACTGTAGGGCTGGGATATCAGCTTGTTTGTTCTAGGAATTTGATCCATTCTCTGATATCGGTTCTTCACACCCAGATATGTGAGATGTTTTAGGGGAAAAATGCAGTTAGTTGACTGAGATTGACACATTTTAAAACCTAAAGTATCTCTTGAAATATACTTTTCTTATACTCTTATTTCTGCCATATTAATCTTTGACCACCTCTTGGCAACTGCTGCAATTTGGCTGTGCGCTTTCTATATAGGGTCCCACTGTCCTGTAGCTTCGCCCTCCTGGGTACACAGTGACGTAGACAAATGGAAAATGAAGTTTGTGCCTATGACCACACTAAGCAGTATACACACAGACATGATGATACCGGAATCTTCAACACCAATACTGTCTTGTAGGAGATATTCTGGTATCCATATCTGAAAAGAGTTTGTGTAAAGAATTTTTAATATTCTTGCAGTAGAATTCAGATATATGATTCATAAATCTATGTCATCATCAAGCACTGTAAGTATTCCGCGAAGCTTAGTAAAGTGTACGTCTCTCCTCGAAGCTTAGTGATGTACATTTCCGCGAAGGCATTGTATTGTGCTTTTCCGCAAAGCCTCGTTCGCTCTTCGCTCTGCGTTTCCCCGGACCATTAGCTTCCAAGATTCAGAGTCCATGGCATTCTGATTCCAGACGTTGGGCTTTGACATGCCTCTACTGTAGACAGCTTTCTCCTGCCATGACATGTTCTGATTCTTCTTTTTTTCCTCTGTGTCGTTAACAGACGGTGCCTAGTGGCGCAGTTGACAGTTTGAAGGAAGAGAAAATGGCTGGGTTAAAAAAAAAACAGCGGACTAGAGTGCATTTTCTGTAGAGAAAAGAAAAGGTTTCTAGAATAGAGGTGGGTGGGAGAGAGGGTGTTGGAAAAGAAGCAGTAGTGATGGACAGTATAGATTTCGAGCATTTATAATTATTATCGATACCCTGCAATAGCAGTGTTGATACATTCTGATGGTTCGATATCATTCCGATATATTCGAAGTAAGTTAGAACTGTTATATATTATATTAAGTTGCCTATTTTGATAGTAATATCTGCAGTTACCGAAAATATCAAAATATATCGAAAGGGATTGAAATTCCTACCCTAGACGGGTGTGAATGCTGAATATCGTAATACGTAAGTATCGGCCAACCGCTAAGAAGCAGAGAAAAATAAGAAGAGACAGAAAGGAAGAAAGAAAGAAAGAAAGGAAGAAACTGGGAGAGAGATTTGTCGCCTGCCCGAGCATCTCGAAGCGTAATGCTTGCTATATCGACAGCATTCTAAAGAATCTAGAGTTGGCTTGTCACTTTGACAAGCCATGCAGAAAAGGGGCGATAATGATGCAAGATTATTTGAAATGTTCATATTTTCCACTTTATACAAGGGGAAAATGAAAGGGAGAGAAAAGACTATGATGGCCTCCGTACGTGATGGGGCAAATGGGAGCCGAAGTTAGATCGGGGGGATGTTTTCAAAAAAAGTTTTCGAATGCCCTAGATTATGGTTTATGCTGAGAAAGTGAAAATAATAGTTTTGTACACTTGTGTGTAAGGCACGAACTACTTTACTTTAATTCATGTGGATTATGTTGTCATTAATTGGGAAGCTGGAGTTAAGTAGGTTTTAAGGCCTTTGTTGGTTTTGCTTGCAATTTTGATGGGTTTTTTTTTGTTTGAAGTTCGCTATCATATTGACTCATAACACTGATTTAATATTGCCGATGTACTAAGGAATAGATATAACGGATACAAGAAGTTATTTTTTGCGTTGAATCTTGGCACCTTAGATGAAGCCACACCAAAATTGGTTTTGTAGCTCTTAAAATATCTGTTTAGTCTCTCAGACTTTGCAGACTAGGGTTTTGATCCTTCACTTAATAAAGGCTGTTTAGCTACTGAGCCATATTCTGAGTTGTTCCCCTCCGAATCACCGTCTAAATTGTCGAGCATTATGTGTCTAAAATATTTCTTGGGCACCTTCACACCTCACTTATACTGTGATTAACATGACTTCAGCATTTGAATTACAGCTTTTCATATATAGGAAGTGATCATAGGGACCACTCTAATTTCCCGAAGATTAACGCACTGTCATTGTTCAGTGAACTTAGATTTGGTATGTGATCTTTCAGCACAACTGGATCACCGAATGAACTCCTAAAATGTGATATTAAACTTTCCATTCATAGATGGTGAAATGTCATAGTGCCATTTAGTGTTACGAGCTCTCCCCCTTTCCTTCTCAAAAGATGAACTTAATTGCCAAATAATATCAGCTTTCAAGTAGGTCATCAACGTCTTGACACCACATAGAAATCTTGACTAAGCCTGGAACCCTATTTAACCTATAGCCTTTCCGAAAAATGGAGGGGCATCATAATTACAGTAATTTTACGGACACTCACTTTTGCCCCCGTGTGGAAGCATTTCCTGGACTCCGTAAGCAAAGCAAGTCCCGGGGTGAATCCTCTACAATTTGCTCCGGAGGGGTCCGCACCGCGAGATCTGTCATTGGTGGGAAATGATTGCGGGTTATGACGCGGCAGGGAGCAGTCATTTAGCTTCATCATCAACGCATGCATCATCAGACCGAACAGCACGGTTAGTTTAATCCATGGAACCAGTATGGCACAGCATTAGCAGCGGTAGAAGAAGAAGATGATCAGGGAGAAGAAAGAGAAAGCATTAGTCGATCTTGATTCTCTGCCCTTTCCTTATGGTCAAAGAGTTTCCTTTCCATTTTTATGCGTGTCAGCCTCCGATTCTTAGTTTCTTTACCCGCAGGCTATGATGGTTCGTCACGATCTTCTGGTAATGTAGGTTAGTGCGAAAACACACGGTGCAGAAAATACTGTAGGTCAGATTAAAAAACAAACTATTTCAGCTTGAGATGACTTCATTTTATGATTTTTTTTTCCCGCTGGATATTTTCTGGAGATTCTGTTTTGAGGTGATCCCGCTTGTAAAAATAGGTCGTCATATTACATTCTCGTGTCCTCTGAGTTTTCTCTTCTTCTGCACTGTTTTTATGGAGTATAAAAACATAGATTATCTTCTCCATTGGGCAATTTCTAAGAGACAAGCAGGCTGTTTTTATAACTGATTTTGAAGATGAAAAGAAGAGGAACAGCTCGAATGATATCGAATTTGTCTCTCCCCTGAACACGCATCTCTGATCTGTTATTACTAATGTGTTCTCGTCAGAGTTAACTCAATGGTTTGGTTGGATTTCTTTAAGTGAAAGGTCAAACAACAAGTATAACAGGCCAAAGACGATAATATCAAAGAACTCAGCAACTCAATTATGACTTTTTCTTTTGTAATTATACTTATATATATAAAGATATTATGCTTTTAAAAAAACCCTTTGTGTGTTTACAGAAATTGGGTAAATCATTTTTGTTTGAAACGTCGAACATGGATTCAGAGACATGGATTTTAAAGAATTTACAATTTGCTCTAGTTTAATGACGGTGTTCTCGAAAAATCAATATGGCAAGGCCATGTCACATAGTAATTACCCAGTGCAAATATTGCTGCTAAATCCCAGTGCTTTTTGCATTGATTGCACGAAGTGGAAAGAAAAGTAAGTACTCATTATTATGGGACCGCCAGGTCGACATAACTGAGCTATAACTGTACGACGTTGCGTAACAGTCGCGTCCCAAAAATAATAACACCACCATCATTGAGACGCACACACACGCACACATACACGCACTTTCCCTCCCACATCTCCGCGCAAGGGCAAATCAATTTCAGATAGAAATTTCACGCTTGGATGAAGGCAGCATTCTATCTGGGACATCACGACATTATGTTTGAGTGCATCGGAAAATTTCATATTTGTCTAGAATGTGGT
>JAWQUT010000621.1:262054-273291 GCA_033807755.1 Ellobium chinense | reverse complement strand
TTAAAGATTTTTCACTCACCACTTCTTCCGCATTGTCGGAGAACCCGCCATCTCATCGACACAAGCATTTCTTTCTCCGAAGTTCTTCATAATGTTGGCACTTAGAATTTTGCGTTTACCGGTATTAGCATGTGTGTTTTGTTTTGCTGTCATACACGTTTTGACATTTTCTTTACACTCTCATTAATTTTTTTTTTTTTAAATTATTATTTTTGCAACCAGCAGTATCAGCTCAGAAATACTTCGAAAACAAGAAGAGACGAACATGTTAACTCCATAATTTATAGTGACACTTACTGTACGTGTGAAATCACTGATGTTGAGAACACATTGCTGATGGTTTTATCAGAATAGAGGTGGATGGGGAGTGGCGGGGAGGGAAAGGGGAGAAACTGAAATAACATTAAGTTTTAAAAACATTCAAAGCAAATCCTTTTGCCACTCACAAGGAGGAGGGACAATTACAGAAGATAAGGGAGTTAAGCCCGCAACGAGTCACTTTGTTACAGTACGTAACTTTTGGAATAAATGTTAACAAAGAGACAGGCCTGAATATAGAGTGATATGATTGAAAATAAAATAAATTGGCACGTATTTACAATAGAGATGATAAACAGGATGGGAAGGGTGAGGAGGGAGGGAAAAACTCTGAAAGGAAAAAAAAAATCCATTGGTTGTGTGCACAATATGCTAGGCATAAATCAGATGAGAACAAAAGAGTGTAATCATGTTTTTTTATAATCGAATTATAATAAGACAGTCATGAAGGGGAAAGGGGGATTGAAGCTAAAATTTCAGGGGAAAAAAATTGCCAAATACAGAAAGCCAGTTAGTTACAGGGCGAAGCCTTATGCTGGTCCTGATTTGCCCAGTGTGTAATTATTTATCGATTTACGGCGCCCTACATTTAAGATGGCACAGGCATTGGGGAAGCTGTTGAAAACGCCCTTTGTCAGGGCAGCTCTTAATTTTCAGTTTGATTTTCTCCGTTGGAACTCGGCGATCGTGTGTGCCAGTTCGCGGCTTCACAATAATTAAATGTTCCTTTTGATTTTTCCGGCCAGAAGGTCTTGTGAGGGCTGTCTGAGTGAGAAAAGCTGAGAGGGAGAGAGATAGAGAAAAAGAGAGAGAGAGAGCGAGAGAGAGAGAGACATGGATGAATGAATGGATGGATGGATGTGAGTGAGCGAATGGAAGGACAGAGAAGAAAATAGGATGGATGGATGGATGGATGGATGGATTGGATGGATGGATGGATGGATTGGATGGATGGATGGATGGATGGATGGAATGACTAGAAGGAAGGAGGAAATAAGGGAAGATGGCTGGCTGGCTGGCTGGCTATCTCATTGGCCAGCTGGATAGGAGGAGATTAGTTGGTCGTAGTCACTGAAGATGTGATGATGATTTTGGTAGCACTGTTGCTGGCATCACCATCCATCATATCAACAGATGGAAATTAACAGCCAAATTCAGTCATTAGTCTCTTCAGAGAGTGATGAAACCTTGACCCCCCTCTCCATAAAACAGCAATAACTTCATCCAGTTCCTCAAAAGTGAATACGACCCACCCCGGTCTCAAGTTCGCCAAAACAAGATAACAGTTCACCTCTCCATCCGCCTGAGGGCTTGAGAAGACACGTTATTTGTCCAATTTTCTGCCCATTATTCCAGCCCCGAGCTGCACATCACATGGCCCAAACCAATAGATTTACCGACTGGCAAACACACGAGACCCGAAACTAAACCCTGTCTCTTTGAGCGTAGCCCGTCTCTGGGTAAATACTCGGGTCGTCCGCTTCCATGCTACTGTTTGCTCTTGGGGTCAGGAAACCTTCGCTATCTCCGGATAGGGCAAAAAAAAAAACTTAAAATTTGTGGAGAATTTTTTTTCATTTATTTTGGGTTTGGCTGAAGTCATAATGTTCATTCATGGAGTTTTTCATTCATCTGCAGGGTCTGTTCCTCGTGGAATTCCTTTACTCACACACGCACACATTTTCTACCCAACGCATCTGAAAGACAGATGAGTGGAACTGTGATAGTGTGTTCACACAGTAATACGGTAGTGTTCACAAACGAGGAAAATTGGATGTTGCTGTCGCCTTTGTATTTAGTAACATTCTTTCTCTCAGATTTTTGCGCGCGCTCAATTGCTTGTTCTCTCATTCCCTTACTCAAACCAAGCCCCATTACCTTCCATATCCTCCTGATCTTTAGCAGTGGTTCCCTCCCCATCTCCCACCCCCTATTCCCCGCCAAAAAAAAAATTCCCTTAATCTGTGAATCACCCTCTTAACTTAAACGTCTCGAACTTAATCATTAAAGCTACAATACTGGAAAATTCACTGCATATTATGACAACTTCGTCTCTTCAATTTGTTGGCCTTAGATCTGAATTGCTACACTTTATGCAAAAACACAAACATATCACAAAAGACCTCGGTATTTTTAATTTTTGTAATTAAATGAAAAACATTCCTTTTCGGTTTATAGTTAAAGAATAAACAACCACAACAAATTACTGCCAAGTCAAAACTTTTCAGATATGAGTGTAATAGACGTGGCATTGTGCTGGAATTGTCCTGATGCAAGTGTGCTTGGAGCCCCACCATCTCATTCCCTCTTGTTTTGTATAGAGACGGCGTCGTCTATTTGCCGGTGTAATCAATTTGTCTTCTTTGTTTTGTCATTTCTGAACGTAAACTCGGCACCATCCATCATGTCGACATCTCATTTTATGGCAAGAGAAGATAACCCAGCATCAACGCTTGGGGTTTTACACTGTACTTATTAGTTTGTGAACTACAGACTAAAGTTGTTGTGTTTCAAATATAAGACGATTCAACGACTTAGGCTGAAGTCTAACATAGGATATCATATGTTTGTTATCTGAGGCTCTTGAGCGGATGGCTTTTTCTCCTCTGTGTTTTGCTTGAACTTTGCTATTGTCGTCGTCGTCGTTGATGTTGTTGTTGTTGTCGTTGCTGCTGTCGTTGTTGTTGTTGATGGTGATGGTGTGTTACTGCTTGACTTCTAACTGAATTTTCTTTTTACACTAGCCTTTATACTCTCTTGCTTGCCAGCTTGACCATTTCTGTCATGTGTCAAGCATGACTCTCAGCATGTCCTTCTCATATCTCTATTTGTGTGTGTGTGTGTGTGTGTGTGTGTGTGTGTGTGTGTGTGTGTGAGAGAGAGAGAGAGAGAGAGAGAGAGAGANAGAGAGAGAGAGAGAGAGAGAGAGAGAGAATCTCGTACTACATGTATCGTTCAGTCCATCAAAGTTTTCTTCCTTTCCACTTTTTTCTTCTAATCCTCTCCCCCTATCTTCAAAACATATCTGCTCCCCTAATCTCTCCTCTGCCCTTCCTCACTGCTATAGCTTCTCTTCGCCCCCAACCTCCGTGAAAAATCAATAAACACCAAATTATCTTATTTCGAACGTTATGTTAAATTGAAAATCTCCTGAAACTTTTGACCTTTCCATCTTTTTTAATTTTTTTTTTCCCTGAGACTTTAAATACATCATTATAAGATAATATAGTGTTCTACACCCAGAAAAACCACAGCTTCCAGCCGCAAATATTTTTTGTCTGCACCTCGTAGATTCCGCATCTCGCATCTTCTTCAGCAAATTTACATTGTCACATTCCAGTGGAGTGCTCTGCACTGAGAGAACTCTGAAATCTCACATTCTTTATTTCTAGTTTTGATGTGTATACGAGGGAAATTCAATTTGACTCCATGCATATTACCCACGTTTTTTTTTTTATTAAGGGGACTTAATCTGTGATCGTCGCTTTGCACTGCATAGCACTCTCTTTCTATCTTAACTTTTTCCTCATCGTTTTAATTCTGAATTCTATTTTCTTTCATGACTGTCTGTGCCAGTTCATTTCAGCCTTTCTGTCAATGCATGTCTATTTTTACTCTTTCTCTCTCATTCAGTTCATTGAGTGCATTCCTTAAGGCGTTGCTGCTGCCTGCATGTTAAGGTCATCCTTTTGTCTGCCTTGCCACTGTATCTCTGTGCCTGCATGTCTGCCTACCTGGAGTCTGCCAGTCTGCCGACGGCTTTGGCAGTGTCCCTATCTTTCTTCTTTATGTCTCCGTTTATCTCTTTCTTTCTTTCTTTCTTTCTTTCTTTCTTTCTTTCTTTCTTTCTTTCTTTCTTTTCGTATATCTGTTCAGGGAAATCTTGTTTTGATTTTTCTTTCTATCTCATCACAACCTTCCTTTCTGTCTCTAACTCTCTCTTATTTTCTCTATCTCACTCAGTATTTCTGACCTCTCCGTATCCCACATTTCCTTCGCCTTCTTCCTTACATCTCTTCTTCTCTTCATCCTCCTCTGTCACCCACTCCATCCATATTCACACGGGACATTTGACTTCCTACCGGGTTCCACATAGACCTGACTAACCCCGCGGACGGACGCAACTTTTTGCTGAAAGGTCTCCAGGAGGCAAACACAGCAAACCTCACCGTCGGCCAGAGAGCGGAAGAGATTCGCACTGACAATCAAATATTGATAGCAAACCCTGGAGAGGTTTGCCACGGCGGATTTACTGGCTGAGGTGATATATTTTTGGCAGCGGCGTTGCCAGAGGTTGTGTCTGGAGGGGTGAATAACAAACAACTATGAATCTTGGGTGGAGTTTAGAGCCGTGGGACCGAGGGATGTCGAGCGAAGGTGTCATAGGAGGAACTCATATAAGGAGCCCTGGTCCCTCTTTCCCATCTTGTAGTCACGCCTTGGACTTNTCTTTCTTTCTTTCTTTCTTTCTTTCTTTCTTTCTTTCTTTCTTTCCGTATATCTGTTCAGGGAAATCTTGTTTTGATTTTTCTTTCTATCTCATCACAACCTTCCTTTCTGTCTCTAACTCTCTCTTATTTTCTCTATCTCACTAAGTATTTCTGACCTCTCCGTATCCCACATTTCCTTCGCCTTCTTCCTTACATCTCTTCTTCTCTTCATCCTCCTCTGTCACCCACTCCATCCATATTCACACGGGACATTTGACTTCCTACCGGGTTCCACATAGACCTGACTAACCCCGCGGACGGACGCAACTTTTTGCTGAAAGGTCTCCAGGAGGCAAACACAGCAAACCTCACCGTCGGCCAGAGAGCGGAAGAGATTCGCACTGACAATCAAATATTGATAGCAAACCCTGGAGAGGTTTGCCACGGCGGATTTACTGGCTGAGGTGATATATTTTTGGCAGCGGCGTTGCCAGAGGTTGTGTTTGGAGGGGTGAATAACAAACAACTATGAATCTTGGGTGGAGTTTAGAGCCGTGGGACCGAGGGATGTCGAGCGAAGGTGTCATAGGAGGAACTCATATAAGGAGCCCTGGTCCCTCTTTCCCATCTTGTAGTCACGCCTTGGACTTTGAGATCTTTCTATGAGATGTTGAGAGTGCGGGAGTGTGTGAGTGGAGCCGATGATGTGTGTGAGTGGAGCTCACCCCCCCCCCCCNCCCCCCCCCCCCCCCTTTCCCAACTCCCCAATTTCACCCGTGCACCATAGAAAGGGGAAAAACAACGAGGGAATAAGGCAGGATGTAAAATGGGGGAAAGAGGGGATTCTTGAGAGGACCAGTCAATTATTTGTTTTGTGTAATGTTTGTCAAGCACGCCATCGCAACCTGGCCGGCCTTGGAGGATTCTGGCTCTTAAGTCACTTGGCGTGTGCTTCTAGTTTCTGGTGTTGACTTCAACTAGGCCTGGTATTAAGATCTGCCTCCTGCCCTCTTCGCGCCTCTCATTTCTTGATACTTTGCCAGTAATGACGTCTTGTTAGCTCAGTTTGTTTTCTGATCTGCTGTGCTGTGCCAGAGATGACTGAAAGGGTGTAATGCCACATAGGTACTTCGGTCATTGACCTTCTCCCATCCCCACCCCATCACGCTCAATACCAGCCAACCAAGTAAACATAAACCAACGTGTGATAATATGAGAATTGAACGCGAGTTCATTTTGAGCTGTGTATGGTGTACAAATCGAGGACAGTATGAGCGTGTAGGTGTGAGAGTGGAGAGAAAAAAAAGGAAAGGGTTCTTGGGGGTGGGGTGGGGTGGCTATTTTATCCTATCAGCTGCAACCTTCGGTAAATGCTCAACCAAGACGGCATGCCGTTGAAAAGTGCCGAAATTGTATTGCAAATAGTGTATATTATATGCAAGTGTGCATCGCCCTGAAGTGTGGGGTCATCCACTGGAAACACCAACCATTGTCCGGCAGTACAACAGTACAGAAAGTTTATCGCTAGGTTGTTCTTTCACAACATAAATGGAAATAACACATAAACGATTAAACTGTCGTTGAACGACACCGCAGAGTTCAGCGCGACACAGCCTTGGAAAAGCCTGGGGCATAATTCTAGCAAAGCGTTGCATAACCCCATGCGCTTTGCCCCTAAGTGTGAGGTCATCCGCTGCAGGACCAACCGTGGGCCGTTAACTTAATAATGCATTGATTTTTCTTTGAAATCGGAATCCTTTGCGAATTAGCAGATGGAAATTGGAGCGTCCTGGGCCAGTGGGATTGATTCCCAGGCCAAGCTACGATCTTCAATTAAAAGCCAGCTCTCACACGGGTAATGGCGAAAAGAAGGGGAAAAGGCCCTGACCTTACAGCGAGACGATATGTGGGTCAGCGGAGTTTATGTTGTCAGGGTGGCCTACCCTCCCCCTCCCCAGTCTGGGAGATTATCGTGATAGGTCATGTTTGCTTTTCTCCAATATTTGCATAAAGTCTTATGAAATTTATTGGACATAAGTCTTCCAGATGGACCGCTACAGTGTATAATAGTACGACCTAGACAAGTTTGCTCTTGAATTGCCTTGACCTAAGAAAGAAAAGTAAAATGGATCAGCGGGACTTTCTAGTCAGGCTGGCCCCGAAATGAGATTTTTTTGTCAGCGCATGTTTTTTTTCTTTTTCCCCCCATTTTTGAGGACATGGTTTTTCAAAAAGGAGCACGGCAGAGTTTGTTCGAAAGCATTTTGTTTTTCTCTTAAGTGACATGACATAAATTGTGTAAATTGTTCTGATGAATGATGTTTGTATTTGTTTATGATGTCAAATTTCTCATCATTACGCGATGATTGATGGTGCATTCACACCATATGGCACGTTGTTTGTACTTAATTTTAAGAAACTTTTTTGTCTCCATTAAGTTTTTCACTCATAAGCCTTACACACGCTGTCTGTTCCCTTTATTCTTTTCCACCACGGCTTTACCCAAATTCTCCATGCGGCTGGATGTTTGCACAGTATTTATGGGCACACATACAAATATATTTCCATGGAAATATGAACCTGGAGCCGACCCGAATTTCTTTCCTGTATTGACAAGATCTGATGGCTCCTCGTCTGTGTACGCCGGGCATGTCAAACGCGACTGCGGCGTTTTCGCTTTCCACTCCCGCCATATTAATTTCATATTTTGCCGTTTACCTTAAGCGCGTATGCAAAGTTTTGTCTGGGCCCAGAATACAAACAGTCATATTGTTGGTGGTGTGGTTTTGATTTTTCATTTTGGCTGGAAAGAAGAGTGTGAATGGAAAGGAAGAGGGGGGGAATTAAGAAGGAAGGGGATGATATCTGGAAGTTGTGTTCCGTTATTGTTTACACATTCCTGTTTTCATTTTGTGGTCGAATGTCTTTCTGGATGGTTCCTTTTGTTTTGCGTTTGGAGATCAGTTACTTTGCGACCCCTCCTTCCATTAACTTTTTTTTTTTTTATTATTGATTGTATTGGACAAAGCTTTATAGTTGTGTTATACACCTTTGCCGTCGCCCATGTTTTNTGGCTATATCAGCGTTATTCTTATCTTTCATTACAATGAACACATACATAAAGGAACCCGGCGACTTGTTTTAGTTAAAATATAAAAGGACATTCAAGTGCATCTGGCCTGGATGTTAGCCACTGGTATAACTGGCGAAGGATTTTTTATTTTCTATTTTCAATAGGCAGGAAGAGATTGTGTGTCAATGTAAAATTAGCACGAGCTACACAATCCCAAATATTGAATTCTCAGGAAGGAGAAATGGCAGTTAGACTCGCTGTCGTATTGAGAGGCCAGCGGCTGTCAACCGATCAGCTGTATTCCCGGGGCCTGGAGAGGGCCCAGCCATGGTGTTGGTATTTGATGTGTCAACAGAAGGGCCTCGGCCAAGACGTTGACTCTTCGGATAACCCCAGGCTGTTGAGGAAGGACGAGACCGGTCGCTCAGGGCACGCAGGGAAGATGATGATGATGATGGCCATGGCTTTTTTACTGCTGAGAAATCGCTTGTTGACGAGGATGTTTGAGATGAAATGCCGTTTGCAATGCTCGGTTGATTTTGCATTGGCAGATCGGGACAGAGGGGATTTTGTTTCTGTAGGCCTGCCGTGCCAGCGACCTTTATGCTAGAATTTCGGAGGAAACGCTTCCAAAATGAGACGGAACGGATGAAATGGCCTTGTACTAGTCATTCTCATGTGTAGAACTTGTGTCTCTTCTGCCTATTTGACCAGTAGAACCTTCATGCATATATTTTTATAGCATATTTTCTGGCCTTCCTAATGGTTAGATCCACTTTATTGATTTAAAGAATAGCTCTTATTTCAAACTGGTAACAGCGCCTTTCCTATGGAATCAGTAGCTACAGTTATTTGCTTTTTATTATAGTGGAAGAATCTGATAATTGTAGTCATTACCATGACTTGCTCCACAGATGTCTACAGTGTTGTCGTTAAGCCATCTGTCGCCAAGACGATGTGCTCTCCGTTTAAGATATAGTCAAATATTCGAATAATGTTAACTTCAGATCACTAGAAATGCCATTTTCCCACCCTCGTTCTTTTCCATTCATCTGGACATCCGATCGAAGGCTGAATCTGCAGGAGAGAAATAATGTAACATCACACCAGCTGAGAAACCAACAGGGTAATACATCAACAAAGTACTCATTCATCAGAGCCACGGACTAATACATGTATCCGCACGGAGAGCAACCGCGGAAGTAATTTGAAAAATCGTTCCGCAGTTTTTCACGTCAACAAAGTCTGTCTCGGTACCCTTCCACAATCGGTCCCTGGAGAAAAAGGACCCTTTGTGTAACCAGCAACGCACATGGAGGGTTTCAGAGAATGGGGAGAAGGGGACGAGAATGAAGGAACGAGAAAAGTATAACTCTTGAGAACTATGGTGGAAGATAATCCCTTTGAACTCTGCTAGAGTCAAACCGGACAAATGCGTAGTCTTTTAAAGGTTGGGCTTGTAGGCAGGCTCGGTGAGCGTGTATAGAAATAGTCAACAACGGTGTATACAAGGCTTCGTTGGCTTTACGTTAAGAAAGGAGAAGAAAAAAATAAAACGGACGAAAGAGAATAAGAAACAAGGCGAAACGGGTCTTGGAAAAGAACGGTGGTTGAGACTGACTTCGTGAGAATATTATTGCCTTCTTTTTGTTTGGTATGTTAGCCTCGAAGATCTATGTGACCGACGGGGCTTAGATTTCTTCTTTTTTTTCTCAAATCGGGTATGACAGTCCCGTGTAAGCTATTTGGTAAAATCACAAGAACCGGTCGCACCAGCATTATCTTCTGCAGTGTTTTCTGTATGCACCATCATGCACTCACACAGTAGTACGCATTCCGTTGATATTGACAGTGCGCTAGTCAGGTGTGAAGAAAAGATCAATACTGAATCGTATCTATTTAATGTCATTGTCAAACACGCACACACATACACGGGGGAAAAAAAGGCAAGGCAAGTTGTGTGGACAAAAATGGGTGTTGGAACTATTTCGGTATGATAATTGGTTGTCAATAACTGTAAATATAGCAGAGCTTATGGATCGAGAACATAAGTAAATGTAATTTTGCGCGCCGATATAAACATTACTTACGTCAGTCACAGCAATTAGCAGGCGACGGAATTCACAGTTATGGATCCGGGTCTAGAGTGAATTACATTTCATATCTGTGCGTTGCCAAATATGTAACGGAACCCAGTTTTACAAGCCTTGTCTTATTTTGGAGGAAAACACTGACGTTAGATGAGATATACTTGGAAAATCTATAGGCAGTTGTTTGTGAGTAGGTGTTGAACAGTGGACACAATTTATCTTCACGCTTATCCCACATTCGCCTAAGTCATTAAAAAAATTATATATATTAATATTACTATGACCTTCCATTTATTGTCTTTTTTCCTATTAAAACAATGTAGAGTTTTGACTCGCTGTTATTACAAGCTACACCACATCTGCCTCATCATTTTGCTTTGAGCAAGAAGTTGAGAAAGCTATATTTCTCAAAGCTTCAAAGAATTACTTAGGCGAATGTGGAATGAGCGCAATGCTACAATACGATGTTTCTCAGAAGTTTAACCAGGACGAGCGTAACAAAATGAATACATGTATTGTGGAAGAATTACTCAATGCCAAACGTAATTTGGGAAAGCAGTTTACACAATTGGTTGAACTGTGCATTTATGTACAGGTTACTGGACCGAAGAACCAATAGTCTGTAGTCTGCATTTTTGCAGACTACAGAATATGTTCAGCTCAGCAAACATCTCAAGAGGTAGATGCTGATGAGGTATTTACAGAATAGGTTAAATAGTACCAAGCGAGTGTTCTACCTTAACGACGTGAATCCAATGACTGGTTTACAGTCCCAGTAGTCTGGACTCGAGTTTTGTACGGTCATCATAAAGGAGGAAACTCCCACATGGCATTCAAAGGACCCACCTGTCGCAGAACCAATCGCACCACCTACATATTATTAGTTATACCACCGGTATATGCGGGATCCAGTATTTTAGAATACCTGTAGGTAGGAAAGAGAATGCGCGGGTGTGGTGTAAAAGGGTGAAAGCATTTAATTGTGTTTTAATTGTCTAATTGTGTTGACCCAACGCGTGCTTGGAGTGTTGACGCTACCCTGCGAAGTATGTGAAGCGTGAGGTCGCTATTGCCTCTCTGGAACAATATTGTGCTCTATTAAAGTGCTGATCAATGCGCCAGCGCCGAATGTAAACAGCGCAAGAGCGGAAACGCTGAGGCGTTTTTATAAAAGATTATCCTAGTGTTTTATGTATGTATTGTAGCAACACGATTTAGCTGCGCACTTCTCTGTATTTCCCATAATCCTTGCCCTTCCCATCCTTGATCTCTGTGCAGTTCAAGTATACTAATTCCTGCATTTTTATTTTTTTTTGTAAAAGGGGG
>JAWQUT010000621.1:235459-262049 GCA_033807755.1 Ellobium chinense | reverse complement strand
GGGGGGGGGGGTGGAGTCGTGCATGTTTGTGATCATTGCTACCTCATAGACCTCTCTTACACATTCGTTACATGTTTCTTAATTATTTATGAAAATCCCCAAACTATTGGATTAAAGATAGGAAATTTTCTTATTCGGAGAGCCTGGCAACAGAAGGCTGATAAAGGGAAGATACCTTCTCGACTTTTTGATTCCTGACACTTTAAAGGGATTGGGCCACGCAGTATTCCATTGCCCTGTTCAAACCTTTAGTTTATTTAAAGGAAATATCAACAGGTCGCGGCATGTATTTAATTTTTTTTTTTTTGACCATCAAAACTCACTTCCATTTTCACCAGACATGTCTATGTTCGGAGCGAAAGTGTTAACGAACATTAGAATTCATGCTGCTGTCTGAATCATGTTTCTCCACCTCTTTCTATTTTGCGTTAAACCCTTCCCATTCTCTAGCTATTAACGAACAAAGCACGTTTATCTAGATACACCCTACTCCTCACAGTCATGGTCCAAACAGAACATAATTGCGCGTTTCCAATCGATTAAACGTCAAAGAGAAAATCGCTTCTGTTTTAGCAGGCCCATTAGGATAAGCAGTGCGTATTCGACCTGTCCTCCTTCCGGCTGGCTTGGCTTCAATGCACTGCATTATCTACGCATGTCTCTCACATAATAGTTTGAAATTCAACAACTCACTCGAGAATTATCGAGCGCTTGGTTCATTTGGGCAACGGCCGATAGAGCAAGTTAACCTTCTAATATGCGTGTGTTTAATGTACATACACGTTGTTTTGACAGTGGATTGTGTTACTTGCAGCGCGATGCAAACATGCTGTGTTACGTTAGGAAAGTCTTGACGCACGTTTCGGCTAGAAGTACATTGCGCAGCATAAAAGTCGTAACGATGTAGATCTACAATTAACAAGAAAGTCGAAGCATAATTATGGCTTGAGATGCATTGATGATGCAGGTGATTAGTAAAGTACATTATGAACTTGTTTGAGTCATGCAGCCTTCGAGATCGGTGATATGTTTTTGTCTGGTCCACTTACAAAGTATTTTCTCCTGACGCGCGCATTCAATAAACTGTTGAGGAGAATTTTGAAATTTAAGAAATGAATCGCCTAATCGCACATTCTTGAGAAAATACTGCATATATTGTCTAAGCGATATATCCTTAGGTATATGTTTGCCAATGATTAACGAAAGACAGAGACAAGCACAAAATTACTGAGCCCTGTTTTAGTACTGTAGAACCTCGCTAGGACAGCTATGGCTTTACGCTCTATGGCAACCGACGCTCACCCCGTTGGCGTTTGAACTTTAAAGTTATTTCCAACATTTTAATATCACAAAGCTACAAGAGCCGGTGAAAATATCTCCAAGACAGTGTGCCATATCATGTCGAGAATCAAACCTGCTGTGGGAGCGTGTAACAATGCACATGCACAGCTGTGCTTCATGCATGAAAGAGAAAACGAAATCCCATTAATAAATAATAGATATTGATTCATCAGTTTTTCTATAGAAAGATTGGCCTGAAGCACTTGGCATCAATATTGTTTAGAATTATGCAAACACATTTACAACAGAGCTTTTGAATCCCGAGACTTTGTACAGCAACAATCTGGCTTTGTTGCCGCTGTTGTTGTTTTACTTCGTTGTCACCAGGTATGTGTTTGTTTTTCTTTCGCGATGCATGGTAAAAGCTGAAGTGATGAACGAGAGAAGTGTGTCGTTAGCCTTGATGGTTCGCTGAACTTCGCTTTGAAGGTGCCACAGAATCCCTTTGCAAGCTCCAGGGTGTGCTTTTTATTGCAGACTCCTGCACTTCAAAGGAGCACGTTCTCATACAAAGAGCGGTAAATCGATTTTTGTACGGTCCTTTTCAGTTTATAGTTTTGTAAGATCGCTATCATCAGCCAATCGAACGAAATTCAATTCCGTCCGTGTTATCGATGATGCGGTAACTCATCTTGTCCCGAGGGAAAAAGCTCTACTCTGACGCATCTCACGTGAGTTAGACAAAAATCTAGAACATTATTCCTAGACTTCCGCAGTTGAGATTGGCCAAGGCATTTCAGCATTGATGCTTTGCTCTTGGCGAGACGCCCGGATGAAGCGTTAAAGGACAGCGCTTTGCATGGGATTTCTGGGCTGAAAGGCTGTTGGTCTAGAGATAGCAATCGCTTGCAGAGTTTAAGCACGATGGAGGACATGACTATTGTAGAAATGGGCAACAAAGTCCCAGCCTTTGTTCAATCAAGCGACAATCATGTCGCTTGAAGTCACAGAGTTACATTGATCTCAGGGACGGAAAGAGAAGTAACCCCCCTTGAAATGTCGAGGAGATCAGAAATCAATTGATCACCGAACTCTGCACAGCCCTCGGTATTATGAAGTGACACAAACGTAAAGGTCCAATGCGGTAAATAGGAGGTGATTATACAGAGCTGAAATTGGTGAAGTCAGCACCGTAAGTATCTCACAGGGACGGGCTTAAAGTTTTGACTAAGTGTGCCTTATCCATCGCACTTGTGCCTACAGGTAATTGCAATTCTTTCATGCATCATTCCATCTCATCGACTTTCTTAAGTCATGATGGAGAAGTCTTGATTTGAAAGGAGCTGAGACACGCATTGCGTCTTTTTACATACTTGATGACTCAGCGTCGCCGAAGAGGCACGCATGAACGACTCTCGATGGCAACAGGGTGATAGCCCAGTCTCCAGGCGCGTCCTGAATGGCCATCGGGCCGAACTGTGTTGTCCTTGGCTTTTGTCAGCCTGTCCTGATTTGGATGCAAGATTGACAAGCGGTTGCCCAACCCGCCATTGTTAAGCGCTTTCGATGTCTTTCCAGACTCCTGTATCTCCAGTTCGGCTTCACTGAGCAGACGGTAATAAAACTTTTCTCCAAACCTCTCACACTCACTGTCGTTTGTTCCTTCGGCTGGGTGGCTCTGCCCTTCCCATAGGTGTGTCTGTGATGTGGGGTTACGCTTGCCTGCGGGCCAATCTGATAACAAGAGCGATATGGCCTACAAGTAGTACTACAAGCCCCGTGAAGCTCCCAGCCCGCTGAAATTGCTTGCCTTAACAGTTACGGCGTTCGGACGCTGCCTTTAATGGGTTGGAGATAGAGGGATGTGGGTTTTGTTCTCTCTTCGTCCAGGTTAACCGTTTTCCCCTTGTCTGACTGTGATTTCAGGAGCACATAAAGATTGCCTTGACTTGATAGAGGTCGTTACGTGCTGGGTGAGATAAAAGTGCCGTGGTCTGTTATTAAATGTTTACCTTCTTTCTTTGTCTAGTTTCAGTGATTGTTTCGTTACCAAAGACGCTGTTACCCAGGTATTTTTATGATACCAATTGCTTGATGTTGCCGACGAGTAAAGTTAGTCCGTACATATAATTTGTTAGTGACATCAGTCATCTATTCACGATATCGCATTGCTAAATGTTAACAAAGTTAGCGCTACCTATTCGTTTAGGCAGATTTTATATTAAAGGGGCAGGGGACATTGAAACAAAGCAGTAACGTCCATCTTTGGATCATGTGTGAATAAAGTAATACCATCTCCTCGGCCAAAGAAGGAAATAAATTTTACTTCATCGCAATCCGGATAATTGCAACTTATGTCTAATCACAATCTATTCTACATGAAATGCTTTATTTCTATCTGAGTCAAAGGATAATGGCAGTTCCTTTAAATGAAAACATTTTTTCCATGCTCCCGAACATTTGCGAATAAGCGAAGTTGACTGTGCTAGCAGTTCTTCGACAGACTCGAAAGACTGCCACAACACGGCATGCCGGTAGACACACCCTCTTACGCACACTCTTTCACTCCTACTCTCTTTTACTCACATACACAACAATGGCACACACAAGATGAAATCGTGTTGACGGTACAGAGCACCAGCAAGACCATGTCAGGTCTCTGCCTCCTTGCCCCCCACGGTCGGAAATTTGCCATAAATTTTAATCAGTTGACCATGGGTGTTGTTGTAGCGGGAGATGAATAATGAGCTGGTGATTTGATACCTGCAGCATTAAATTCCCTTCCATTACTGCCAACTTCATCATCAGTACACCATCATCATCATCATGACCATCAGCATCAGCATCAAGGCATCTCACCCTTTTCAGAATATAGTGCCAAAGGCCATAATCACAACGTATCGTTAAGGCTCTTGACCATCGACACGCGTCTTAGTCATTGCAGGTCTGGCATCGCGCGGCTGATAATGGGTCCGCACTGGTCAGTCACTGGTCAGCCCCAGCGTCCAGGCTTCATCATGAAATGGCCGTCATCTTCCCCTTCCGCCGTGGATTTCATGATTGTAATGGCCCGAAAATCTTGATTGTAATGGGCAGGCTGCCCCCCAGCCCCCCGACCATCAGCCGGTAATGGTCAGCGCGTGTCGATAATGTGATGGTCGCTAAAGACGGAGGAGGAAGAAGAGGAGAAGGTTTTTCTGGAACCACGCAATGTCCATCACGGAAATGACCGGCCTCAATGTTGTAATGACCTACCCGTACCGTAGTTGGTTGGAGATGACCTCCGGGCGAATACAAGAACCTTACCAGGGCTGAGACAACCATTATGGCTGCCAAAGAGCAGGACCGACACGCGGTTGGCAGTTAAAGAGTGCCAAGATCTCTTAAGCATCGACGGAATTTAGTGCTCTTTTGTAAACAAACTCAACTACATTCTAGAACTTCACATGATTAGGCGTACTTCTTTACATGTTTTTCTGCCTCCCTTAGTTCTCATTCGAGGCTTGCGCAACCGCCAGGTATCATTACGGAAGCTAACAGACGGTGCTTCTGGGCAACAAGCCTTAAAAAATTGATCGGAATAAGCGTGATGAAAGATACTGTACTCGTGCAACGTCCATCGTTTAGGGAGATTTCATCCTCTCTCTTAGGCCATTTTCAATGCTTTTTGTTTCCTTTTGGATTGCGACCTTGAGAAAGCTCCAGCAGCCCTGGGCTAAAATCGATAATTTTCTCCCAAGTTCTTGCGTAAGGCTGTGGCCAGATTTAAACCCCGTTCATAAAGGTTGTACCTACTTTTCTCATTAGCTAAAAGGGGGTGCTTTTCTTCCGCAGTCTTTAGGGGTATTAAACCTTTTCAGTTATAAGATGCTATCGTGAATACTCTTCAGTTGTAATTTATTATTTGTGCATTTAAGACGAAAGAGGACAGTTAGAAAGTATGCCTTTTTTCAAGAGATATGTGTTTAGTACCTATCGTAAATCCTCATGTCAGGAAATATTGTCGAAATGTAAGGCATTACGCTGTCAAATTTTGAAACATGTTATCAGCAATATTAGTTTGTTGTCAGAAATGCTTATCCCTTACTTAAAGTCTTACAGTGACATCTCTGACTAAGGCTGGCACCAACCGCTCCTGAAAAACTTCGTACGTTTGCTTCCAGTGTTTTTGTCCGCTGGCGTCTTCCATTAGCGCAATTGGCATTCTTAATGGCCATGATGTCAAATCCAGGGCGGGGTCGGGGTCAGAGTGTGGAGGGATGGGTCTGAGACATCTTGGAATGTATGCACGTATCTCGTGAGTAGCCTTGCCTGTCATTTTTCTTACATGCGTGTGATCAGGGAGTCATGCAGGAGGCGGGTTGCAGCTGTCAGCGGCTGATTGTCAGATTTCGAGGGCCGTTAATGGGCGTGATAATCCTGCCGTTAGGGGATTTTGAGCCTGTCAGTCAGTTGTTAGATGGGGTAAATCCGGAGACTAAGTGTGAGGGCAAACTGGCAAAACACGAAATCTCGCCATGCATTTCCATAATGTGAGAGATATGAAAGCAAGAGTGTGAATGTAATAGCTTGGTGAGTCAGTGAATTGCATCTAAATTCGTTTGCTCAAAAATTTACTCCACATGTAATGAAGCTAAGGTCACTGCTTCTCCATTATGTGGAGCTCCATTATTCTCTAATCGAATCTTTCTTTCTACCGTCAGTTGTGATTCTTTCGTTCTTCCTGTTTCTTTCTTCCTTGCTCAGCTTCAGTCGCTCGCACTCTGTCACACCTACAAACGCACTGCTCTAACAGCCACTTTCACCTGCTGCTAGCCACGCCACATTATGTCTAACAGATGTGATACAAATTCAGTCATTATCACCCAGAACGCCCCTAGAGCTTTGCACGTCCATGACAATCCCTCCCTACCAACATAAAAACCCATGGTTATTACCTGCCTTGACTAATCAACCTGCCGGCCAACTGCTAAAAAGGTCATTCAGTGGATCTGGACAGTGGTCAGCGCCCGATGGCTAATCGCAAATGTGGCCATTTTATTCCCGAAGCTGAAATCCTGTCATTATTGATGCGGCGGACAGGCTGTGGTCATTTTGTTGGCGTGTTTGTTTTTGAAAAGTCAGTTTACAGCCAAAAAGGGCAGAAACTAAACAGTAGTTTCAGCTGTGCTTTCTGGTGATTAGCGCGTCTTCTTTTCAGTATCTCCCCTCACAGAAGGTTTTTAGACCAAATCCACTGCCAGCTGCTGTCTTTCTATTGTCTTTGGCATTTTTAGGTTGAAAGGCGAAGAAAAGCCACAGTATAACCCCGAATGGGTAGTTTTATAAATAAGAAATGCTGAAAAGAAAAACAGACACATCGACTTCTTTTTTTTTTCAAGATTAAACACCTCATGTTGGAATGTCTTGCTGACCATGTATTTACTAACCATCCCTGTATTCATACCGTCCTTTGATGGCATGTCCTCCTCCAAATAGTCCGAATCTATTGTGTCTCAGCCACCGAGTCGTAAATAAATCGTTGACTAACGCCCCCTCTGACAGCTACAATAAACGAAAAGCTTTGGACGCAGCGGGTCAAGCATTTGTCTCACCTGGTGGCGCCTACCCTTGAAAAGGACAGCAGCTGCTACCGCCAAAAGAAATCTGCTGTTGTTTCTCATGATATCATTGGGAGGGCCCAAACATTACCAAGACGGTATGCCTAAAACGAAAACGAGCTAAACATTCTTTATTTTACATTAAAGATAGCAAGGTTTCGCTTGGAGTGATTCCCGGGTTAATGCGGTTTCGATCGGATGTGACGATATGTCTGCAGCCAAGTGGACTCTAGGGACAAACAAAGAATGACCATGTCCAGAGCCAGAGAGCAGTGAGTTAGCTGACCATTCCCGGTGAAAATGACCACTTGTGTTATGAGATTTCTACCTTTGATCAAAAGGGGACTGGAGTGGACAAGGAGTGGACACTGGCTGCAAGGGACTCATTACAATGCCAATGGGGAATTTTAACGACAGTTAAGCTCTACACGCGCCACTTGAGTTGTATAGAGTTCGAACTATTAACGCTGTGAGTGGAGACGGTGGCTATGCGAGCCTCCGTTGAATGCTGTTAGCAGAAACAGAGCAACATGCGACTAAATTATTAATCTGTTGTAGCAATAATACCTTTTGCATATTGTTGATTTCTCGTCATTTCTTCAGCCTTTCTAGTTTCAGTGAAATGACTTTAGTATAATGCTTGTTTATTGTTACTGTTAGTGGCTGATACTTAGTCTTTTGGAATAGACTTGCGCGGTTACGGTTTCTGCCTTGGACGACTTTTCTTTGGCCACTGAATAAAGCAGGATACGCAACATGTTTGGAGATGTCTCGAGTGCCTGAAATCAGTTCTTATCTGGTGTTCTGTAGTTTCAGAGCATGGAGGTTATAGGCAGTTATGTTTTCAGGAGCAAAGACTCGCAACCATAGCGTTGGAGTGGAGATATAATAAGATTTTGGTTGATGTCAATAGAAAGACTCGCCTCCGAGACCACTTCATTAGTGTTACGGCCAACGACACCATGTGACAATAGACAAGACAGTCCTCTCCTCTTATCCTCCCGAACTTCCGGTCACCACGTCGCCGCGCATGCCTAATCCACTCTACCCTGTAACTTACCCGTTTCAATGGTGGAGGCTCTGGGCCAGCTCTTCCGCTTTCCTGCGCATCTTGTCCTCACCAGTGTTTATTTTGCGGAGGAGAAAAGACTTCTTGGCGTGTTTGTGGGGGTGCCTTTCTTCTAGACGATTACAAACGCAAACACATTGCCAGAGTGTTCTACCCGCGCGGAACCGAGAGAATGAAAGCGGTTCCTCCGGTGATGGGCTGCTCTACAGAGTGCCGCCGGGAAGATGAAGTTAGTGGTGTAAATATTGCCGTGGTGTAAGAGTTCCGGAGGCGTTCTTCCGACATTTGATAGCTGTCTTGTAACATGATGTGCTTTTATGAGCAACGATTAAAGGTTCGCTGGCCGATGTTGTGAAATTGTCGCTTCTGCAAGACTTGCCTTTCAGGACGCTTTGTTTTTAGATGTTATTTGAGGCGTAAAATGTTGTCTCAGACATCGAGGTCTTTGTTACTCTATCCATGTCCTTCCTGTTTTCTTTGTTACACAACATATTTATATTAACTTTTTTTTTTCAGCCATCTCACTTGAAATCAATATCAAAGCCTTTTTTTTTTAAAATAAAGAATAAAGAGTATCTGTTACGCAGAAACTTGTCATCTTTGTTCCGTTCCTTCAATCAAGCCAAAAGACGCACATTCATAAGATCATTTCGATCAAGAAGCACACAGTAATTACAAATTGGAGTTGTATCAAGTTCAGCCAACATCTCTTCGCGGAGTCAGCTTCACCTTACCTCTTCGCAGAGTCTTATGTGTATCATAAATCAAGGGGGACAAACCATTTCCTCTTTAAAGACGTCCGGCACGTTACCAATCCATCATGCAAGTACTGAACTCTGTAGTGACGTGGGCCTGGGATGATAAATTGCTAGGGTGACACAAAAGAGGCAACAACAAAAGTTGTGCGACAGCTTGAAGCTTTGAGCTCCCGTCGTGACCATGTATAATAATATACAGTACAATACGCTCATAAAAGGTCCTTTATGATTTGAACATTCCTGGTCCACTGAGATTGTTGACCACAACAATTATTCAGCACCAAACAGCACCCCTCTCCTGGTAACTAACTATGTTCTCCTGCGTAACAGAACCCGTGTTTATTGTAGAGAGGTCACCATTACAGCTTTTTTTGGACTTCATTTAATAAGAGTGTTGACGGTCACACCAATCTTCATTCTGTTCTTCACCTTCCCTCCTCACTCCCCAACAACAACAGCAACAACAACAACAACAACAACAACTTCATCAACAACAACAACAATCAATATGAAACGCCTACTATCCATTAAAAAAAGTATGACCATTTTCACCTTCAGTTAGTCCTGAATTACCTGGAACCACACGCAACAGTCTTAAACTTAAGCCTTAAGTCTCTAGCGAATCTAAGCCTTTACCCTGTGCGACATGATCTTTATACTTTATGGAAAGAAATGACCCCAGTGGTTATGTTCGGATGTTCGGCCTCTTGGGAGGGATGAACGCTACTATCAATTCCAACTTACCTGACGACGAGGACTCCTCTCCTTCTCCCCCATCCCCCCTCCAAAAGAAAAAAAATCCCTCCCCTCATGGAGAACACACCACTGTTCCCATAAAGCCATCAGTGTGTCCATCCAGACAGAGAGGATCTCGTTGTCAAGGGCAGGGGGCTGTCCCTGGATCTTTGTATTACTCTCCTGTAATAAGGGACACAAGTGTTAAGTCCGCGTTATCCCCTTGAGCTTTGCCCTGCGTAGACTTGATTAGCTTATGAATAATTTTTCTGGAATCTGTGAAGCACACACTGTTTTTGTGCGCGTATTTCTCGGCTGTTTCTTCTTTTTAGAGCACGATAGACCCAAAAAAAAGAAAAAAAAATGGTAGAACTTATACTTAATGAGAAAAACAAACTATTTGTTTGAAATTAAAAAAAAACAAACTAGCAGGCCGAATGTAAGATTGGCAGGCAGGCCGACAGACAGGCAAGCAGGTAGAGAGGCAGACCAATAGGCCAGCAGCCAGGCAGGCAGGCAGGCAGGTGAACAGGCAGATAGACAGATAGACAGAGAATCGAGGGGTCTCTTTTGGCAAGCAAGAATAATCACGGATATACGCCTTTTTCATATGTTTCTCATTCACCAAGGAAAAACTCAGCATCCCCAGCCGGCCTTCTCGCCCTCACCATGACATGACCCCAAGACCACGTGAGCCGCCGTCACCCGTAACACATGAACGCTAATTGGAATCAACAAACACGTTTTAGGGAGCCCTCTTAAAAGCCTGTGGAACTTTTACTCTGTTATGCACCCACTCTCGATTTCCTCTTTCCTTAATGCACCTTCTGGCTCTCAGCTGCCTGCCAGTGCCAGTGGCCTTCCGGAGACCCGGCCGTCATATACCAGACACTGGGTGTTTTCTGACGCAGTCATGCATCTCTAAAGCGAATGTTTCTGGTTAATGTGTGGAGAAGAATAGGGAGGTATGACACCTTGGGCTGGGACTCATTCTCTGACGGTATGGCACTTGTTTATGGTCTGTGGAAGAAGGGCCGTGGCTGATGATGGAACATTGCAGTTGACCGTTATTGAGATTGGGAGGGGGTGGGAGTGGAGTTTGGGTACCAGAAGCATCAGTACGTGAAGTTGTTAGTGATGTTGCAACAGTTCTGTAATCCATTTCTTAATTAATTGTTGCATACAACTTTGTTGCTACACACCGATGATATAACCAAGCTTGCAGTTTTACGTACATTATCACTAACGCTCCTACGTTTATAATGACTATTGTGGGACTCCAACACTAGGAAACTGACAGAACATTATGGGCATGGGTCCTTTATCGTTCGCTGAGATGACATGTTATTATGCACTATGAAACATAATAAACTGTTATATATGGCATTCGTTCTGCAAAATAACATACAATAAACCGATTTATCCGTGGTTCCCTTGACAGTGTCAAGTTTACGGACAGTCGTTTATCAAAATACTTAACGATAATTGGCCTAGATTGACCTCCGTTATGAAGTTTGCTTACCACAAATTGTAGATATTATAGACAGATTTACTCCTGTATTGCCGTGAATCACGATGAGGGAGGTAATCTGCGGTAGTTAAGAGAATTGACACCTCTCCTAGAACGTTAACATCAAGGTAAAAATACTTTAGCAGCTACTGAAGGGTAAGGAGAGGGTAACATTTTGAGTCTAAGCTGGAATCCGCACTAAGCAGCAATGTCTAGAAAAGAACATTAAAATGAGTAAAGCAACGTCAGACACTAGTACGTAACTGATATGGCAGCGAGTAAGCTGACGTCGACGGCTACGGAAACCTGTCGAGTACCGGTGCCATGATCGCTTGCGTTGGTGATTCAAGACATTTCTCTTCTTCAAGGTGTTCATTCAGCTGGCATGGCACGGCACGGCATCGCACGGCACGGGGGTGAGGCGAGGGTAACAGCTGTCTATCATTTGGGCATTGCTCATAACGTGCACGCGTGCATTTTAGGAGGCTGTTGTCTGAGCAAACAGGTTCATATTGCCGGCTGTGTTTGCCGAAGACTGTGCGGTCAGCCGGACAAATGATGCATGCCTCGCTGCCAACTAATGGCCCCGGATGCCCACAAGAGATGCCGTGGGCTCCAGTATTGTTTGTCCAGCCCTAGAGCGTAAATTAGCCATGTTTATGGGGTACTGGGTAGGGAGTAGGGAGTGGACTGTTGCAATGCAAGGTCAGAGAGGAGTCCAGCGGTAGAGCGCCAAAAGTCTGAAATGTGGCAAGGTCTGTGAAATCAGGAAACATAAGGCTGACAGATATAGTCTAAATATGTTTTGAGTCAAGGCATACCACGCTATCAAGACAGATTGAGGAAAGCGATGGTATAGACTAGTGATCTAAGTTACTAGGCGATCATGGATTAAGCGGTTTGCGCTTGGAGGTGCCCATAATGGTCTGGCCCGTGATACCTATGACTGACCAGAGAAAATGTGTATGGAGAATCAGAGACGTTTCTTGGATAATTCAGATGACTCCGCTTAATCACAGTTAGCTTTTATCGTAACATCCGCTTAATTGCAATATGTTTCAGATAGCACACCCGTCTGCTACAGATCTTAAAATTTTCATTTGGCTGTTTTTGAAGATGGGGAGTTTCTCATGGCTGGATGTGTTTGATGTCTTTGAGAGAGAGAGAGATATACAAAAAGAGAGAGAGAGAGAAAAGCAGAAGAAAGAGAGAAGGGAGCGAGAGAGAAATAAGGGGAAAGAGAGAGAGAGGAGGAGGAGGAAAAACTGCAAACCTCAGGACATTGAGAGGGGGCTAATTTCTCCTCCTCACTTTCCCTTCCATCATCGTCAAGTCAGTCTTAATTCCAATCAATAGGTCTACGGTACCAGGGGTTGGGGGGAAATCGATCAGCTATTGGGTTATTGTAACCAAGATCGATAGGTTTATATTTATGACAAGGCGGGGCCCTTGTGCTGACAGGGCTTAGAGCAAATCTGGTGAAAATGAGAGAATTAAGTCGACTCGCCGTCGGGGATCTGACCCGACCCACTCTCAAGTGTCTCTCTCGCTTTTCCCCACATTCAGGTCCGCTGTTTTCTTTACCGTGACCTGTTTATTGATACACGATGGTATTGTTTGTAGCGTGTTTCCTTACTAGAAATATGACCCACTGGTACTTTGTAGCATGTTTTGTTGGGTTCTTTGACATGACCCATTGGTACTTGATAGTATGTCTTCTGTGATTGTCTAAGAAGGCCCGTTGGTACTTGATAGTATGTTTTGTATGATTCTTAAAGATGACCCATTGGTACTTGATGGCCTTGTTTGTATGGTGTTTCGTTACGATGGTCCTTTTATTGGTACGTAGTGGTTTTGTTTTGTAAGCAAGATTGTATGGCGCTTGTTGAAGGAAAGATTCACAAATGGAAATATCTTTATAGGTATTTATCAAGAGACTCGCCTGAATCTTAGATTGTGTATAATATAAATCGTTTTGGTACTATTCTTGTCGATGGGCGTAGTCGCTTCAGTAGTCATGTGAATACACAAGAGTAAACCTAGGACGTAGTCAACTTCTGTTTGCCCTTATAAAGTTGTTGGTAACACTGGAAAATTCCAAAACTATTTAAATATTCTCGAAGGCTTTGCTCCAGGGCAACAAATCAAGATACAAAATTTAAAAAAAAAAAGAGAAATTCCTTTTCCACAAAGAAACAGTGCGTTTGTTATCACAGTATATCATATTTTAAAAACATTTTTGTTACTGTGTCAGATTGGCATAGATCTTGTCCTGCACAATTCTTGCCACAACTGATTTAGACACCATGTCCGAGAGCATGAACCTGTGGTACCTTCAGCGAGGGTGATTACTGTTTCAGGATGTATCTTGCAGGGTGTCTGAAGTAGAGACGAGAAACACGAAACAGGAGAAAATGAAAGAGCTTATCTTTCGCCACACGCACTGGGCGAAGAAAGATACAAATCTGGTAGCCAATTTGTGCGACACTCGCTATCTACAGCCTAGCTCAGAAACTTGCCTGATTGTGTCAAACTGACACCTAAACCCAAATATTTGGCTCTCTGGATTTTTTTTTCTTTTCACTCTCTCGCACCCTACAATCTCTCATCCATTTCGCCACCTCATGTCTCTCCCCCTTGTGTCTTGGCCTCACCTCAGGAATTGCTTTCTCGTTCTAACTTTCCCCTACCATAATGAAACTCAATTTCTCCACTTGGCTGCGTGTGTTTGTCGCAGCGATCTTTGTCTTTCATCCCTTAAAGATCATAATCTCCGTGCAGGAAGGAAAGCTTGTGTTATTTAAAGAATTGCGTCCAATCTACACAAGATTTTTTTTTGTTTGTGTGTTTGCCTGTCTTTCCACTTCGTCCATCCTTGTGTGTCTGCAAAACCCTTTATCCCATCCCGTCTTCATTAGCGCCCCTATATACGAGGTGTGATCCAAAAGTCATTCCATTTCTTACAACCTGTTCCGTCTGCAAAGGCGCTTTCCATTCCGTCTTCTTTAGCGCCTCTCTATACGAGATGTGATCCAACGTCTTTCCATTTCCTTCACCCTTGTTCACCATGTAGGACGCTTTTTCCCATCTCCTCTTCTTTGGCGTCCTTATATTATAATAATGTACAAGGTGCGATCCAAAAGTTTTTTCCCTATTCTTCAACTTCATTCTTTCTCAGAACATTCTCTTCCACCCTAGTTCCCTGCAGATTCTCTCTCGTCCATCTTTCTAAAGCATACTTAACTTCACACTAGATCATTTTCTATCATTTCCCAGGCATCCACTTGCCCGTACAATCCCATCCCCCACCTTGTGCTCCCTATACATATAATAATATATACACAATATATGTATTCTGTCATGTTCGCCAGCAATTCCATGTGTCCGAAGCGGCGTCTTGTTCTTCTCATTCTACAACGAAAAATATGAGCCCAAAATAAGAACTCATGAAGAGCGCAGCATTTTAAGAACCCAAGAAATTCTTTGCTGTAGGCCAGGGTGTGTGTGAGTAAGTATGTGTGTGGGAGAGGGGGGAGAGAATGTGGAGGAGGGGGAATTGATGGGCGCCAGATGAAGCGAAGTTATTCCGAACTCTTCGTTTTTCCAGTATAAATCCTGATTGTTCCCAAGGAGTCTAGCTGTGATTTTTTTTTTCTTCCCTTCCTTTATCTCTCGCCCGTCCTCAAATCTTTCATTCAGCGCTAATCAGTGCACGGTGTTTGCATTCTGACATAACTCCCATTTACTTTATTTTCCTGCCCTGATCCATCTTCAGCCCGATTACTATCCTCCTGGCACGCCCCTCGGCCTGGCATCGATTACTGCCCTTTGTTTCCGCTTCTCTCCCCCTTTTCCATGCAGTTCTTTCCCCTTTCCTGGCAGGGCTGTTTTCTTAAGTTTCGATGCGCATGTTTTTGTTATTATTTTGGTTATTTCTTCTTTATATTTGTGGGGCGTATTTTGTTCATTTCTGCATTTTAAATCCTTTGCAGGAAGGCAGTTTTTTTCTTCTCTGTATTCGCAAAGCTCTGCGTTTATTTTCCTTATGAATATACTTGATGCGTTTCTTTGATAGAGCAGCGACGCATTGTAAACGTTTGCTGTTTATTTTGGCAGGCGGTTTTGAATTACGGTATGAAATATTCAGGGATATCGTTGTTATTCAAAGCAAACGGCATACTCTGGAATCCAGTAACCTCAGAGTTGTTTTAATGTTTGTCAAGATATCTAGACGCACAATGCGAAGCCTTTAAGATTTATTTGCCCCGCCCAGCAGAACAAACACCAAGCATAACTTGAAGCTGATCATACATTTCAAAAGTCATCTCCATGAGGCATTGCCTGCATGTTTGAGTTGTAATCAGTGCCTGTCTTGAGGAAAGTTGAAAATCTACAGAGAAATTTTAGACTTGACATTGTCGTAAAATCGGTTTTCGTTTAATTCAGTTTATATTTTCCCAATGTAAACAATTATGCTTTGAATTGGATTGGATTGTCCATTATAACGAACGAAAATCTCACCTCTCTCCATATCTCTTTACTTATGTTTCAACCTTACTTTTCCGCCTCCATAAATCTGGTTATATATGTAATCTTTTACTTCTTCAGTAATTTTAGGACCATTCTCTAAATAAGGGGCTTCCTCCCTGGTGTCTGCTGTTGATCCTCTTTGCCTCTACGCTCAACGAAATGCTTAAACTGTTGATAGTCTGAAACCGTGCTCGCACAGAATTTTTTTTTTTTTGTTACGCTTCACATTTATCCATCACCTTTATTTAACCAGACTACATCTAAATTTCCGGCATAAGACAAGGTTAAAATGCTGTTTGCGGCTCATAACTACCAATTTGAAATCCAATCCAGCTTTGAAAGCCTGTAATGCCACGTTTTCCGACGCAGTCTATCATGTTGCTGAAATAACAAACAAAAATGTTGCGATTTATATTAAAAAATAAGCAAAGCGGTTAAGCTCAGGTTTTTTATAAACAATGAGGGAAAACAAGAAGAAGAAGAAAAAGGCCTCATCCTTTCTTCGTAATGGTTTAAGCGGGTTGCCTGCCCACAATTAGCTTTGGAAAATCCATTTGTTTATCTTTTGCCTCATAAACTCTAATTAATACTGCGTTTTAAAACAGTTGCAGTGTCTAAATTTAGTGTTCTGTTCTAGTTTTTTGGTGTTTTTTTTCAATCCGAAGCGACATCCCCAGTTGGTGTATTTAAGTCAGTCTTCAAGCTTAGCCGAAAATAGTATCAAAGAGAAATAACCGTTCGGTAATGAGAGTTTATGTGGTATTGTCGAGTTCAAGTGGCAAGATCATACTCTCTAACCTAAATTATGTTTCTTTGATGCTGCAATGTAAGTCTTACGTAATGAAGATTCTAGAGTCGAGAACGTTGCGCTATAGAGCCTTCCATTTAATACCTTCTTTCCTTCGCCTTCCCCCCTCTCGCCCCCGCCCTTTGATGCTTTATTCCCCTCTTTCAAACTCCGGCATGTTTTCTCCACAAGTTTTGAAGCAATTTACCGCTCGAGTGCCAACGCCACACACCCGTGCCCTTGGTGATGCAGATTTGATGGGTCCCGATGTGCCATGTTTTTCTAAGAAGGCACTTTGATCGTACTCTCCAAACCAACTGTTTACCTCGTTAGGGAAGAGACTGGGGGAAGCCCAGCGTTCAGCGTGGATCACCCTGAGAGAGTTTCATGCAAGATAATTGAGCTTAACTAGCCGCTGTATTGCTGACGGGTTTCTTATACAACTTCACACGGAATTTTAGTGTTTTCTTTTATGTTTTGGCACAGCATACAAAGATGATAGAATGATTTCGGGGAGGGGAAGGGAGGGAGCGAGAGTGGAGAGGAAGAGGGGTGAGAAGGCAGTCGACCGTGAAGAGGATGAAAGTAAAAAAAGATGTAGAGGAAAGTGGAAAAGAGGAAAGAGAACATGAGAAAAAGAAAATTAGGCTAATGAAGAAATGTATTGATTATAAAGAGATGTGAAGTAAAGCACATGTAAAAGAAAACATGAACAGGGAGAATAAACAAAAATTTCGAATAATAATAACAAGCGGAAATTATCATTTTGTCGAAAGATTCGACCTTGACCCCACTGGGCGCCTTTAATCATAGGTAATGGGTTTTCTTGCTTAACCCCAGAACATATGCTTGGAACTTAACCCATCTTCCTTATTATTATCATAAGCAGTGTAAACGTATTTTCATAAACATGTTCCGTTGATCTTTTTATGTTTTGAAATCGGCAGATCATGTTCTGTAGGCATCCTTCCTCGTATTACTCCCATATGGACGGTTTTGTTGGTTTTTTTTGGCTTGTTTCGTTTCCTCTCGTCTTTTCTTGTGCTTCCATAGCTCTTTATTTTGTTTGAACGCGCCTAATGAGCGATTGCAGATTGACATGCCATCTTTTCTTTCTCTTCCGCTTCTTTGCTTTATAACTTCATCATCTTTTTATACTGTCTTTCAACTTCCATGTTTTTAATGTTCGACTTTTTAGTCGTGCTCATGCTTTTCTTATTTGTGTTTCCATTGACTTTTCCTAATAATCACTCGTATTCTTCTTCTTCTTCTTCTTCTTCTTCTTCTTCTTCTTCTTCTTTTTCTTCTTCTTCTTCTTCCACCTTTTCCTCTTCATATTTATCCTCTTGGCTGTCGCTTCCTATTTTCGTCATTTGCTTTGACCCATACAACGGTGGTCGATTTTAGTTACATGCGCTGGTGGTCAGACCTTATATGAATTTGTGGTCACTCAGTGATTTCCGGGTGGATGTGATTGATTTTTGTGGTAGGTCAATAGCGACATGGCTTTTCAGAGAAGTGAAACAGATTTACACATGGTTTAAGTTGCATGCAGTTGCCGTCTGGTCGTACGGGTTAACTGCTGCACGGGTTAACTTTTTCTTCTTTCCTTTCTACCCTCCTGTCGTTTTCAACTATCTTCGCTTTTGTCCTCTGTTTACACCTTTCTGCTGCTTCTTCTTCTTCTTCTTCTTCTTCTACATGTTTTTCATCCTTTCAGTTCATCATCTCTCATTTCGTGAATATGATGCTACAGTCCTGCAACTCACAGTCAATTCAGATATGCGTCATAATCACTTCTGCATATGCCTTCTTCCTGGTCTTTCTTCCGCGTACTGTCTCATTTCATTTTATATCTGTTTACAGCTGTTTAGCCTTTGAGTCCTCCTCGACCACTCTCTCCTCCGTCTGTCCTTCTGTCTATCTCTACCTCTGCTCTTCCTCCACTTGTTCCTCCTCACAATCTTCATCCGCCTCCGTCCTCCAAACCACCACTAAAGTCTCTAGGGATGCCACTTACCTCATACCGCCCTCGTCTGTACTCCGCAGAGTGACGCGCCAGCACCGAATAACCCACCAAACTTTGATCAAACTGGCAATCACCAGTGCCCACCTCTTTAAAATGTGTAACCTTCATCTAGTCCGCACTTAACCTTCTGTACATCAATTTGCATCCCTCGTGTCGTCCATTCCCAAAAGAAGCCCCATCGAAGCCGCCCTTTCACGTCCCCTGTACCGCCAAGCTTAATACAATGCACCAAAGTGAGAAGTCAACCCGTCGAAGATGTCTACGAAAATGAAAATAAAAAACGGTAGAACCTTTCTTGTTGTTTCCCATTTCCCATCATTCAACACCTTCCCCGGCAGTCCTCGTCTGATCTCATGACTTCCTTTGCTTGTTCGCAGACAGCCGAAGGCAACGCGTATGTCACATTAGAAAACTATCCAATAGATATTGTTTGTCTGAGCCCAGGATAGAATGGTGGCGTGTTGCGACAGATCAATCAGAAACCACCAATTTGCACGCCGGTTAAAAAGAAATCACACCTCATCCTTAATGCGTTATTTCATCACGGAAATGTTCTTCACTCAAGTACCCGGTCTGGAACCGTGATGTATCGGCTGTCAGATCTAAGGCTTCCTTTGTATGTCAGTGGGGCTCTGTTTGGTGGTTATGTCTTGCGTATTTCTGGGTATACAAAGTAAATGTGTCCTTATCTTTTCTATCTGAGACAATGAGGATTGATGAACGTCATTATACTATGACTAAAACTGTGAGTAATCTGAGCTAGGTCTACCGAAATTCGGTCGCCTCCAAATGAGGTTCAAAATTCTCTCACGTCCAAATGAGACTCAAATTACCGCAGTTTAAAACCCACATTTCCGTGGCCTTCTAGTAAAATTATGTCGCTTCTGGATGAAAATTCAAAATCCTATCGTTTAACTATGAAGTCTCCTTATGTAAGTGAAAATTCCGTCGCGTCCTTGTGACCTTCTCAAATCTACTATCTCTGAAGGAAGTTGAAGCCTCCTAATAGACGTTTCTTGCCTGCCAGTTCCGTTTCTCTATCTCCCTCTTTCTTCTCGCTTCATCTCTTCCTCCCCACTCCCACCCCCCGCTTCACTTTAGCTGCAGACCTCCCCGCTCAAATCCCGTTTCTTAGATACCCAAATTCTTTCCTTTCCAAGTCCCTCAGACATTCTGTGATAGCAGATTTCGTAGCCTGCCTCTTACCCGTGAAGTACAAGAAATCGGAAACCCATATGTTGTTTTACTTGGTTATTGTACCTACCGACTCTCTCTCTCTCTCTCTCTCTCTCTCTCTCTCTCTCTCTCTCTCTCATTTAATCCATCAATATTTGCTCTCCATTCCCCGCAATGGGGAAATTCCAGCAGAATGCCACGTCAATTACGGATATTTCCGAAAAGGCTTTGACTTAACAGCAATTAGCTTTAGGTGTCTGTAACAAGAGTTGATGTATTCTTTAAATATAAACCTAATCTGATTGCTGTAAAGTTGGAGCTTTTCAGAAATTAGTGTAACTGACGTGACATCTTGCTGGAATTGCTTCAATCTGCTTCGCTGTCTGTAGCTTGTATCTCTCTTTCCCTACTCCATTTTAACTGCCAGAACTTGTTTAGTACCCCGCAAGTCTTAAAAGGGGTTGACCCAGAGAGTGGAGTCTACATACCGGGATAAAGTAGCGAGGCGATAGTGGCAAGCGATAGAAGGTTAGTCTGGCCGGGTGGTGAACTTGATAAGACGACACGGTAATGCTCGCATAACACGAATTACATCGTGAGCTCTGGCTCGCCCTCATGGTGAGGGCTCTCACAAATTAATACCGGTACCCCTCTGCAAAAAAAATGGGTTGTATCTTGTATGTTAAGAAGTATGGGACATACGAATTTTATCGTGTAGAGTTCAAAATGTGTATGATGTAGTCTGGCTTGTTGTTTGTTTGTTTGTTTGTTTGTTTGTTTTCTTTTTCTTGCTGGTGTAGTCTTCAAGAGTCTTTTGTAACTCAAAATCATATGAGTTGCAGTGTCCAGCGATGCTGAGTTGTTGTGACCGGTCGGTTCCAGACAGTTTAGCTCAATGCCAACTCAAGTTTATCCTGTCATAGCTCTTGAGATATCTGCGGTGTGAACGTAATGTTATCCTTTATCTTCAAGGGAAACTGTCAAGATACATGAAACAGCTTCTTTCCTAATAGACATGTTACATTAGATTGCGATGGGTTGTGGTGAAAAAAACCTCTTGAAACTTTGATGTTCGCACTGTTGAAGCGCAAGATGTTCTTATTTCGCAATGGATTACACAAACATGCCATTCAGAGCGAAGACTTACTTTAAAAACACCTACCCAGAATTCTTCTGTAGATGTTTACTTCCGGTCCTCCCAGACAGGGACCCCCCGTTGTTTCCTTTGCTACGTGGATCTATCTGTTATCTTAAATATTTAGATGGCTCTGAGTAGAATAAGTGCGAATCCCTGTCTCCGTGGTTTTGTCTATTATCAGCCATGTCAAAACAGCCGGGATGTCCCGCCAACAAACTGAGATAAGGCGGGGAATTGAATGAGTAAGGAAGGCAATAGTATGAGAACTGAGTGCTTTAATATGAGGTATATATGTCAAGATAAAATAGTGAAATTGGATTTCGGCGCTCACTGTAAGTAATGAATTTTGTTGGGGGCAGGGTGTGGAGCTGGATAATTCATGAATGAATTTTTTTTTTTTTTTTTNNNGGGGGGGGGGGGGGTGCGTAGTGGTGAATTTGGGAACATAACAGTGTTTCCAAAGAACATTTCACGCATTTCGGTTGGTAACAAGACTCTACGTCTCCAAGGATATTTTCCACCTTACTCTGTCTTTCTTTTTGCTTTTCTAACGCTCTCAGACTTTCGTCGCTCATCCACTCTTCTGTCTCTCATCTTCTTTTCATGTCGTTCTCCTCACCCTTCCCTCATTCTCGTGTTTTCGAACACTTTTTGTGTTCTCCACCTCCTTCATTTGTTACTGGATTTTCCAGCTCTTTCTTTACCTTAATCAAACATCTTATTCCCGTGTCCCCAGAGCAATCTTTTGTCTTCTCCTCCTTCGTTCCTCTCTCCCGTCCAAAATCAAGCCTTTTAGCCCAGCTCCCTTGAGCATCTTGTTCCTTTCAAAGCCTATCTTCATATCGTAGAGCGCACAGCGGCTTCTGGCACCTTAGAATCCCCACGCTGGCTTGCCAGAGATGTTAAAAACAGGACCCATCGCCCGAGTTGGCTTCATTTCTTATTAAGAAAACTCTCGTCTTAACAGATAGAGCTTCACTTTCGACAACGCCAAAATGTTGAGCAGCACAATTTCACCATTAGCGCGACAGTGTAGTGTTACTAGTATTGGCATTTTATCTGCAAATTATTTATGCATGATAAGCTAGCACCCGAAAAAGCGAGCAGCGCAGATTTTGTGAGCCCTTTTTGCTATTTTGTAATCCGTTGATATATACAGCAACCTGTCATTAAGATAACCCGGAGAAATGTTTGTGTAATTATCGTGAACGATCTCGAGTGAGACGTTTGTTTTGCTTGCGTATCGATTGATTAAAGCGACGCCAGGTATATTAATAACAACATATTAGAGCAAAAATTATGTTGGTAGCGTTTGAAAATTCCCCATAATCAGATAAGACTTCCTCTCGAGGAAATTATTTGATGTAGGTAATGTGATTTTGCCGCAAAGTGGCGAATGTTTATGTTCGGGTACTCACCTGCTCTCTGATGCAAAGCCAGATCAAATGTATATTAGACCCTGTGAATCTATCCCCATATCTTTCACAAAGCAAAGTCTCTGCCCCCTCCCCTTCCTCCGCACCCCCCACCAACCCAACACACACTAACTCACTGAGAGAACACCACCAAGGTCCTCACCCATCGACCAAAATAACGTTCGACGAGAAGACAAGGAGTAAAGGAAATGGCGTCCCATGGCGTTCTCGCGTTTCGCAATGCATCGTGCTCACATACGTGTAACGGAACGCGTCATTTCGCCGGTCATAAACATGACCCCTGGTGCTGGCGCTTTATGACATACTGCGCCAGGATGGGGCAAGGAAAATTGTTTTATGTAACAATTATGTAGGGAATATCACCGTCCACGTAATAAATGTCCAGGGTTTATGGCCACAGGTTGGGCTGAGATCGACAGCGGCGGAATGTTCACTGAAATATTCTGGAGGAAAAGGAAATAGAGGAGGCTGGCAGGAAGAATAGTTTGTTACGATGAGTCAGAGAGATGTCCAATGCCCATTTGTAGTTACGTGCTATTGGTTGATTTGGAGCTACTTTTACTTATCTTCTGGATAAACTAGCAAGATGGATAGGTGCACAGAAGCTTGGAGAATTGTTGAAGTGGACAACTAACAGACAGAGATGAGGCTCCTTAATCTCAAGCGCCAATAGGCATTGTGTCTGATAAAGAACTTTTTTTTAAAGAGGAAAATGGATCCCTACTTCTTTCTGCCATGTTGTTCCGCCCCTGGGCTTTAATACGTTTATGCTTGTCTCTTGTTGTTTGGCATCTCTTGGTAACTGAAACCTACATGTTTATTAGTTAACCTCCGTAACATTGTCCTCTTGAAGGCATGGACACCAATGCCCAAAGCTCGTCACAAAAGACTGAGAGCGGATGGCGTTTCTGACGTGACACAGAAGTAATATTCTTTCATTGTTATGCACTTGATCTAATTGGGGAAAAAGCAAACATTATGCACGAAAGAGGACGAGCAAAGATGGGGCCATTGAGATAAGAATTTGGAAACGGAGTCGCGGCGACATGACTGAGTTTTTAGAAGCTTCAGAGCTCCCTAATGATGTGTAATAGGAGAACTATGTATGTTTTTGTCCTGGCTGTTCCCTCTGTTTTCGAAAGCGTGTGTGGCACAGACATGTGGCATATATATATCTGATCCTCCCAAACGGCTTGATAATGGCCGTGAGCTTCATAGCTCAACATAATTCTGTTATGGGTCTTTAAAAGCATGCGTCTTTACGGCCATGTTGATGGCTGTCTTGATAAGACATGAGGAAAATTAGGATGGATGTTAATGGTATGAAGATCTATGATCATCACACGTCCACACGATCAGAGATTCAAGATCCAGGGAATATTAGAGATCTGTATTTGTGATCAAAGAATATTTGGTTTTTTTTTCTTTGGTTTTTGTATCTCTCTATCTCGTATCAATGGCTCTCCAACCCGTTCCTTCCTTTCTCTCTTTCTCAATCCTCTCTTGGCACCAAGCATGACAGGGAGTCATAAATTACTTGCCGAACATCAAAACAAGATCTTCCAAACTTCGAGTGATTTGCTGACAACTTTAAAGCCAGGCCCGGGGAAGAAATGCCAAAATGTCTTTAAGCCATAGAGTTCAAGGCAATCCGTCATACACCTGTTTAGTAGTCGTCTGACAGGTTCATCCTTAGATAAACAGAACGCTTTTCTTAAGACACCATAACTCACTCGTGATCAGATCAGCTCAGCTCAGCTCGGCATCTTCCAGCCTTGCCATACCAGTATGAGGTCAGGTTGACAACACGTCAGCATGGTAATTATAAACATGACACGTAACTGGTCTCAAATTTAAAGCTAAAATTTCTCTACATATTTAGCTCGCACACACTCAAAAAACATTTGCTGACACATTAACTGGTCATAATGTTAAAAACTCGTGGTCCCCGTGGCTCCAAGAAATCCCAGCTATCATAAATAAGAATACCAGGCTTAGATTATTACAGTCGTTGATTTCTTGGAAATTTCCTCTGAAAGACGCGTCTTAAAAGCATACTTCTCGTTCTTATCCATGTTGAGCGGTTGTGAAAGAATTTAAATAGCCAGGTGACGACAGTCTAAAATTGTCGTGATACTGAGAAATGTAAACAGAACGATCGTAAACCATAATTTCTAGCATATTATCGTGGGGGTGTCATTGCTTTTAATCCCTCTCTCAAAATCTCACATGAAAGAAACTTTTGGGGGGGTTTTGGTTTGTGATAAAACGGAGTTATTTCTGTACATTTGTGGTTGTTTTCAATAAAATATCGCACTCTATAGCGCGAAGGCACTTCAGATTTCTGATTTGCTCACCTAATCAGACGCGTGTCTATTTGGAGACTTCAATGTATAAAGCACCTGTCGGGTGAGGGAAATAGATTGACCTCTCTCTCTCTCTCTCTCTCTCTCTCTCTCTCTCTCTCTCTCACTGAAATATTTATTGTATTTTCATGTTTCCGCACTCTTTCCTCTAAGAGTTTTCTTTTTTTCATCATATTATATTAGACCTTGGTGCCATGGACTTTTGTCCATTCTGGTTTCTGGTCGGTTGTTGAAGTCCATGGAGAGACCGTGATGCTGTGAACAGCAATTATACAAAACGCTAAATTCTGTATTACGGCGTTACCAGACGTTAATTCCAATATCGAGAATGTGTTAACTATGTTGTTGGCTGTGACCTTTTTTTTTTTTTTAATGTAGAATGCGCATCATATGGCATAGCATCCTGGTGCCTTTCAACGGATTCGATATCAGTTTTGTAGAAGAGCAAAACAGCGGAAATGCACCGAGGGAAAGTTTTTACAACATAATGTGAACTTGTATTAATATGTGTTCGATACAATGTGTAACTCAATCACGTAATGTATATGTAATTTGGCCGTAATAACAAAAACTGGGATCTGAAGACGTTAGGGCCGCTTGCGGTGCCTGCTGTGTAATTGTTGTGGAGACGAGCCCAAAACTCACAATTTGAAGAAAATGAAATGGGCTTTCAGAAGACAAAACATCAAACATGGCGTAATATGTGTTACACAGCACCTTTTATAACATGCATTAAAAGATCAGCGCTGCCATTTAAATGTTAGAAGATAATGAAATCGGCTTTCAGAGGACAGAACACAATACATATCGTATTGTATGTTACATAGCACCTCTTATAACATGCATTAAGAGATCAGCATTGCCATTTACCGTCTTAAGTGAGAGAATGCCATCGCAATATCGACGTAACTTAAGGGCAAAATTTTTACACATGGAATCCGGAACAACGTTATGAGGGCAGCGCGTTTTCTTTTCTTTCGTTTTGCTGTTCCGGCTGAGGATATCCATGTTTTTTAAGTCGCTGTAAGAAGCGTCTGAAGGAGAAGATAATATTGGCCGTGCACGGCTTCTTCGTTTTGAGCTCTTCCCCTGGTCTTGCTTTGAAACTATCGAGCGTAAGCCAAAATAACCCGCACTTCAAAGCGTCACCTCAATTTACGAGTGCTCTATGTCCATTTTGATATAATCCTAGGATTTTCCCAAAGTGTGTTTGGGTTAGGGGTGAAGGTAGAGTTAGGGTTAAGGGAGAGGTTGGGAAGAGAAAAGGATTCTTTCAAAGTGCGTGTGGGTTAGGGGTATAAGCAGAGTTTGGATTTGGTGTGAGATGGGGAAGACAAAAGGTCCCTTAATGTTTGCCTGGGACTCGCCTGGAAATGCGCTATCTTGCCTATCTCTGCCATAATACTTACTTATAATTTGTCCTCGGGAGAGGTTCTGGTATATACCAAATGGATATAGAACAGTTGTTAATTTAGGCTGTCGAAGAGAAAAACGCGGACGTCTTAAGGAACTAACAGTAGCTCACCCAGCTTTTGCCCGGAGGTCTTACGCGCTACTCATACGTTGAGAGTTCGTAATGGGGTCGAAAGGGGTCAGGTGGCAGCGTATACGGTGTCCTACTAGGCCGGGTCACGTCGGGTCTGGTGCTGCTTCGTTTCGGAACCTGGTGGTGATTTCGGGTTGGTGCTGGTGCTCGCTCACTCACGTCGGAGCAACCTATAGAATCGTACTCACCAGAGGCGGGCGGGAGCTAACAGTTGGCTGTTTTTAATCTTCATTTGACCTGAGGTCTAATGTATCACAAACATCTCCCCCCTCTCTCTCTCTCTCTCTCGCTTTCTCTCTCTTTATTTCTCTTCCTTTGTTTTGATCGTTCTCTCCATCTTTTTTCTGTCTACTTTCGAGTGACGCGTACAAGCTAACAGTTGGCTGTTTTCAATCTTCATTTAACATGGGACCAAATGTATCACAAACATCTCTCTCTTTCTTTCTTTCTCTCTTTCTGTCTTTCTCTCTCTTTCTCTCTCTCTCTCTGCTTTGGTCGTTCTGTCCTTCTTTCTGCCTACTCTCGAGTTACGGGCGAGAGCTAACAGTTGGCTATTTTTTAACAAGATGGTCCAAGGATAATGACACTGGAGTGGATGCATGTGAGTGGTTTTGTTGTTTTTGTTTTTT
>JAWQUT010000621.1:218945-235245 GCA_033807755.1 Ellobium chinense | reverse complement strand
CGAGGGGGGGAGGGGGGAAAGAGGTGGTGGAAGAGGTAAAGATGAATGGAAACGTAACATAATACCCTAGCGAGCGATGTTTCGCAATTTTTTTTTCTCTTCCTCTTGGAGGCGCCCTGTGATGAAAAGGAAGGGGGGAAAAACGCAGAGGCGTGTAAAGGGGGAAAAAACTGGGGAGTGAAGATGGCTATGCTCACAGGAGCCGCCCCATGTCGCAAATTGCGCTTTGTTTTTCTGTTTTCGATTCCGCGCGGATCGGAATCTAATGTTGCACCAGGCACGTGCACGCTGGGAATGCAAACCTGTCGCTCGCGCGCATGTGTGTATGGGTATGTGTGAGAACATGCGTATGTGGTGGTGATGGAGAGGGGTGGGAGGGGGGGAGGGGAAGAGTGTGAGTGGTGAAAGGGAGGTGGAGTGAGAGAAGAGGGCAAAGATGAATGGGATCAGGAGAAATAAGTGACGAAAAAAAGAGAACAGAAGAAAAGGAAATGAAGAAAAGAGAGGGAGTGACAGAAGGGAAGATCGATTGAGACCTGAGACAAAAATATGAAAGATAGAAAGAAGCAGATAAAAGTTCAGAACAAATGAAGCACTGAAAAAAAGAGGGGAGAAGAAAGAAAAAAAAACAAACAAACGGACGACAAGATAATGGATCTAGAAAGAAAGAATGAAACAAACAAAAAGATAGAGAGAAAAAACAAAAAGGTAGAGAGAGAAAACAAAAAGATAGAGAGAGAAAACAAGAACAGAAGTGAGATGCAGAAAGAAACAATGAATGAAAAAAAACAAAACGCAGAAGCTTGAGAGATGGAGAGAGAGATTAAACATGCACATCCCCTCGACTCTGCGAGCGCAGAGCCAATATTTTAAGCCGCATAATTGACATTTATGCCTTCCCTGCGCCTTACTAGAGGAATGTTTTCCAAATTAAAAAGAGTTGGAGCGTTAAATTACAGCAACGGCGAGGGATTTTTCGAGGGCGGTGCTTAACGGCGCCCCAGTGGATCAAGGACTTAAAAATATTATAAGTACAGCGGGTGGGTTTTGGAGTAGTTGATTTTTTTTTTGTGTGTGTGCACGCCGTTATTGTTGTCATCGGTGTACTAGGCAGGCCTATTGTCATCTTTGATGCTGTGTCTTGTTTAAGGGTAAACAAACATATAAACACACACAATGAGATGCACGCGCAAGATAATTTGTCTGGTGTGCATTGTTTCGTGGTTTATTTGGAGGTCTTTTGTGCTGGTTTTGTGATGATACAGTTCGCAACTTCCGCGTAATCGCAACTTCGTAATGGAAAACTACATTTCTGTAAATGTCAATGGATGATCGCAAATCCTTTTTAATCATAACTTTGCTCCCGAGGAGTTGTGATTAAGCAGTCGATTGCCTATGCTGGTTAGTCACAGACTTTGTATGCAGAGTGCATGCCTGTTTTGATTTCTTCATTTCTGTTACCAGATTTAGATACTGAACGGATAAGCGAGAAAGAACTGTGTGATATGAGACACAGAAGTGAATGGAATGTCTCTACTAGCAGAAATTGAATAGACAACACAATAAGTAAGTGAAGCTTACGTCATAATGGAGGAGTATTGGTTTCTGGGCTGCGAATTTCCAAGACAGCTCGACAGAGATGATGTTTTCAGGAAACATTACGAGAAATGAGGTAACAGGAACAGAAAGAAGATCAGGGGGAGGAAATTGGAAGTGGTATAGGTACAGAAATTCGGGCCGGGGTTACCTGCACTTGATACGTGGCGGCTGTAGATAGGGTGGAAATTTGGAAATTGCCTTGTCTCTGTGGTGGAGTAGAGTTTTGGTGGCTTTTTGGGTGGCTCACTCTTCTCTCGTCTTTCTCTGTCGTTGGTACCCATATTAGTTGACGGGACGGGACGGGGAGGGAGGCATGGAGAGAGAGAGAGAGAAAGAGAGAGAGAGACAGAGAGAGAGAGAGTGAGTGAGTTGATGTTCACAATTAAATAAACTGACAAGTCATAAAGGATGAATGGGATTGAGAGAGGGAGAAGGAGGGAGAAGGAGAGAGAGAGAGAGAGAGAGAGAGAGAGAGAGAAAGAAGACGTTAATGTTTGCAACTAACTAAACTGACGAGTTATTAAGATACAATATAGACTGCGTAATTGAATGCCTTGTGAGCTGCATACGTCGAATTCGCTAAATCACATCTGTTGCTTATTTGCAGTACGTTTGCATAAACAGATTTTACTACAATAGAACAAACAAATGAGCCGTTTAATCGCAACGGATTCCTCGCTTATGTGGAGCTATTGTTAATCATTATGAAATTAAATCAACAAGTTCCCGGGATTAGTATGAGAAATTACTCGTTTTGCGTGCGGCACGAGGAGAGCTTAAGGCAGGATGAACGGCGAACATCATCAGGCAGGAGACAGTATCTGTTAGTTCATTGATCTGACCCCCTGGTCGTAAGCCATTGACAGTTTTAATAGGAGTCAGGCGTTTTCTATTGATTTTAATGGGTTTTCTTTTACTTTGAGCCCGATCTGTTCCAGGGAGTCAGCCAGGATTGGGATGATAATCTACCCCATCCCCCTCCCAATCTCCTCCACCGCCCCCCCNCTTTCCCCTCCACACCCACCCGCCAGGTTATTGTAAGGAGCGCGAGATTAAAGTTTCAGTGTGGAAGAAAATGAAGACATTGAAAAGTCAGGCCAGACCGGAGATGGAATGTGGCGGGAAAAGGGTTTTTTTAGACAGAAAAATTAATCAGGCGGGAATATCGCACACATAGGGGGGTCGAAGCGAACGACGGATCGTAAGAGTGGGCGAGAAGCGACCGAAATAAAGGGTCTTTGTGAAATGATACAATTGAGGAAATGGAGAAGGATGCGTAATCTACATCATCTTCCGTCGAAATTGTATAATTTGGTATTATATTACATAATATTATGAATTAGTTTCGAGCCTCTTTCTCTTTTCACTTTACTATTTACTGTTTCTATTCATTCTCGCTTTCTTTGTTTTAAAATTCTCTCCCCTCTTCAACAAGGCACGTAATCCAGAGCTTCATGTCAAGTTCTTATCTCCCTTTGCCAGATATATTGCGCCGCACTGGGTAGTTTTTTTGTAGAGAAAGGACTCATTACTCCAGAATTTGTGGGGGTCTGTAAGTTATTTGAATTAAAATTATGGAAATTCCGCTAGCTTTCCAACATAGGGATGGCTATAAAATAAAATTAAAGGGATATAATCCAGCGTACCATGTCAAGCGCCATTCTTTTGACTCACTTTGGCACAACTGTTACGCTGACCGGGTCATTTTGATATAGTAAAGGGGCGAAACTCCAGAGCTCCTGCGTGTCAAAGATAAAGCATTCTAGGAGGTTACCAGTCCCAATTGTTGTGGATTAAACTGTTGTGATGTCAGTTTTTGGGCATGTCTGTCAAATTCTTGTGACATCCGCGCTTACCTCTTTGACAAAACTGAGGTCAGAATGATGCCAGCGATAGCATCAGTTTGTTTACTTCTTACTTATCATTCTTTGCCAAGCTTGCAGGCATCCTTGTGCTACTTATATTATTCGACTCTGCTTAATCGCATTCCGGATAATCGCAGCATCCGCTTAATCGCAACACTTTCCACATAACAAAAAGCTATTAATTGTATTTACAAGAGTCACTACAAATCACAACTTTTTTTCCATCCTCTCGAAAAAGTTGCGATTAAGCGGAGGTAACAGCACAACGATATTTCAAATTCTTCACTACAGCAGGATGTATTCTGGCTGGTTTGAAATGAAAGAGGAACAATCTAAATTAACATAGCATTCTCTTGGGTCTCAGTGACACGAATTAATGTTACGCAAATCAAACTCTTTGAAGGGCTGAAGGGAGATCGTGATTCCAGAGCATGTGGAAGTCTGTGATAAAGCATTCGTGGAACTTTTCCAAAGATTTTTGGGTCAGGAAAAAAAATATACCTCAGTCGTGCCTTATCTCAAAGGAGATCGCGCTGGTGAGAGAGAAGTCTGAATACTCCCAAGTGCCCCGTGATTTCTATGTGTTCTAATTTGTGCACGTCGTGAGCAATTTGTGTTATCGTCCTTCAGTTTTCGGTGCACAGATCTGTGTGAGTAAAAGCTGCAGGAGCTCTTTTATGCTCAGCCTGGTAGCCTAAACAACAACAGCAACAGCATCATCAACAAAATGACAACAGTATCAATAACAACAACAACAACAACAATAACAACAACAACAGAATTTATATTTTATTCAATCTCTTACGCTGAAAGTTTCATTTCTTTTCTTTTCACCTCCACCTTGATTGTTTTTCTTAAGAGAAAGCTCATCATGCGCTTTCTATACCAAACATTCCAGTCACTAAGGCGTCAAAAGCAGAGTTGAAACCTCTCTCCCTCTCTCTCTCTCTCTCTCTCCCCCTCTCTCTCATTCATCCCTCAGTTTGTTTCGGATTTGTATTTATATGTGATAATTGGAAACATGGAGCACATGTGATCTAGAGCTAATACCCTTGCCGAATTAACACTCAAACCTCATCCACAAGCCAAATGCTTGTGCACAAGATGATGTGCCTTTGCGCTACCTTGATCACGTATTTTAGATCCAATGTGCTCTCGAGGCCTTCCCATCTACAGAAGTAACGTAAATCAAATGTAACGTGTTTTTGTTTTGCTTTACTTTAAAGAAACCCCTTGGAATCTCTCAGGTTGGGAACAGGTGGGCAAACAAATGATGGATGATAGGCAGCAGGTAGACCTCTTCTGCCATCCTTTTCCGTTCCTGAGACAGCCTCCGTGCCACCCTCCCTTCTTGAGGGAGTTGTTTATTTGCATGCATCAAGCTTACGTCACCAAAGATGCTGCAAGGCATTGCTGCTCTGTGTCAGTTGAAATCCGAATGCAATATGCAGAAAATAGGATTGAATTTGTCTATCTGTCCGTTATTCTCATTCTTGATGTTCTTCATCTAGGGAATGTAGTTTTGGATTGTTGGAAGTCTCCGAACACAGCAAATGACCTAGGGCATTATAAACACTAAATAACCAACCAGGCAACCAACCAACCATAGCCCCGTTTCCCTCTTGTAACAAGAGGGTCTAAAGACTAATTTACGTCAGGTTTTAATTATTTGACAGGTTTTACTGTACCAGAGTCTTGGTACGTACGAAAACATCATGTCTGTGCATGGCATCATGTGACCGTGGAAATAGTTCCGTTATGATGGCGGGTTCTGTATGCCAGAAATAAGAGCATTCCTTGTACAGTATGTTTTATGTTGATGGATCATGCAGCCACCTCAAGAAAAAAATCTATGGCTGGTCAGTGAAAAGAGATAGCCATTGCTAAGCATCACTACGGAGGTACTTTGATGACCTTTAGCTACGTTAACGTCTAAGTAAATCTGTCAAATGTCTCTATATAACTATGTTTATAATCCCAGTCTGTTTATTTTTAAAGCGATTTTTTCCCTCTCCGTCCTGTCGTTTAGATTATAACATTAACAGCAGCGTGCCAGGAGGTTGATGTCTGGATTCGCTCGGGGCCCGGAATATAGTACGAAGCAATTAACGAAATTACTGAGCACAGTAGTTGAATCTGTTTAGAAGCTGGGAACTCTGTTGTAATCAGAAAGAGCAGATGCCTCCGTCGAGTTTGTTTATATAAGCACCATACTATAAACCGAGTACAAGGCTATTCCAGCAAAATGCCAACGCCACTTACGCTAATTTGCGAAAAGCTCTGACTTACGGCAGCCAGTTTTGGTTTATATTTAGAGAATAAAATAAACTCGGTGAGAAAAAATAATCAAAACTAATTGCTGTAAGGTAAAGGCATTTCAGAAATTAGCATACTTGATTTGGCGTTCTGGTGGAATTGTCCTAAATCAGTTGCCATGTCGTAAATTGAGGGCTCCAGCAGCGTTACATGACTGCAGACGTTATGAACTGTACTGTACTTCAGACCAGGGTGCTAACAGGACCACGCATCAGACATAGGATAGGACCAGGCATCAGACATAGGATAGGACCAGGCATCAGGCATAGGATAGGACCAGGCATCAGGCATAGGATAGGACCAGGCATCAGACATAGGATAGGACCAGGCATCAAACATAAGACCAGGCATCAGACCAGAGTGCCACTGTGCTGCGCCACTATCTGGATTATTTTGACGTGGTTACCTTTATATTGAGTTCATAATAATAATGCACCAAATTCCTCAATGTCATAAATTATTTAATAATTGAAACATCACATATGAACCCTCTTTATATTCTTATTTCTAGAGTATATTATGATCAGAATGTTGCCGCGTTATACTGCCACTCCTTCTTTTCTTTCCTCTTCCCTTCATTGCCCTTGCTCTCCTTCCTTCCTGCCTTTCTTCCTTTCTTCTCTCTCTCCTATCATCCTTCCTTCCTTCCAACCAATCTACATTGCTTTCTTCCTTCCATCCTTTCCACTTCGCCCTGGGGTTAAGACATTTCTCAATTCACTCGTTATAAACCACCTGCCCAACACTTCTCCTCCTCTCCCCTCACTCCCTTACCTCCCCTCCCCCCCCCCCCCNCCCCCCCCCTTGCCCTCAGGCCTCATATTCCCCCACTCCCTCATTATGGTGTAGTTGGTCTATTTTCACAACCACTCAGGAGCCAACCCAGACCACTTCTCTCACAGTCTACCAGCAATCGACACCCCCGGTGGAGCTGAGGACTTGGAACATGTTCCCCCGATTAGATCTAACCTCATCTTGAACGTGCTCGATTTGTTCCTTTGTCTGGGTGATGTGGATAGTGAGTTATGACTTCCACTACCGAGTAGATTTCCTGGAATTGGTAAATTTAACGGAATACTTACACTGTGGTATACAGATGTATTGCTTTGAGTGTAGAATCCTTGCAGTTGGTTATGGTGGTTAGATCCCTCACACCTCATCCTTTCATTTTATCTTTTTCTTATCCCTTCTTTACCTCTCTTCTCTCTCTTCTCCCCACCCCCCACCCCGCAACCCAAATCCCTGTTGTGATGCAATGTCAGTATTAACTGTCGTCCGTCATTATCAACACACATCTATCATCTATTGCTTATATCCTCAGCTTTCTACCATTTCCCTTTTTCCTTCTCTTTCCCTTTCTCTCTCTCTCTCTCTCTCTCTCTCTCTCTCTCTCTCTCTCCTTCAGATTCGTGCATTCGTCTTTTTGTTGTGATCACAGCATTTTAATCTATCGGGATGTACTTACACATAATTTTTAATATAATAATATTTTCACCATGTCCCTGAATGGCATAATATCTCTCTCTCTCTCTCTCTCTCTCTCTCTCTCTGTCTCCCTGTCTGTCTCTTTCCCTCTCTCTCTCTGTCTCCCAGTCTGTCTCTTTCCCTCTCTCTCTCTCTCCATCTTTTCTGTCCCCTACTTCCCCTAACTACCGTTTCCACATCCCAGCCTTTTCCACTCCAGGATCCAGAATCCTTCCACCTAGACTAGTCTCTCTTCACAATCTGTTCCTGAGCCATCGACGGCCACGAAAGGCAGCTCTCCAAATTGACCTGCCCGGATTCCAGCGACGTTCCTTTATTTCCTCCCCTTGGTCTTTGAGAACCATCGAAGCGTCTGTTGGCCTGTCAGTGATAGATCCCGACATCACAAATCCAGTCAGCTCTATTTAATCACAATCCACTTACTGGCAATTCTCGCTAAAGTGCAGCAATTTTTTTTTTTAAACATCAGACAACGGATAGTGATTTTCGTTTAGTTGCAAACCGATTGATCGGATTTTAGGCTTGATCCCAGCATTTTTCGGAATTCAGGATTCAAAGTCGTACAGAAAGTAACGAGCCGCTTAATCGCGTATTCTGTGTAGAGGCAAGTGTTCCCGGCGGTTGCGATTGAGAGAAATCCCCTGCATGAAAGATGACAGATAGCACAGCTTTATCACCGCATCTGCTTAATCGCATTGGTTTCATGCTCTGGATGAATTGTCACAAAGCGGGTATTGTGTATTTTGCTGGTGATACAGTTCTACTACAGCTTCCATAGCTTTCACTTTTCAGTTTCTGTTGGCACGCAGTAAATCCAGAGCCGTAGCTCCCCTTCACCCAAAACCTAACCAAATCGAGACTATAATGAAACCTGTTACTCCGGTATCATCAAGGCCGTATGTATGTGTTGACCTTACCAAGTCTGTATTTAACGTCCATAGGTACGGGGTCCGCTGATCTTTGATCTTGAAGGGAGAGGAGGGGGNGGAGGGGGGGGGGGATAGATTCGGCCATGACCAAGTCCAATGGTATCAGTATCTTGTCCCAAAACCTGAGTACTTCTGTGGTCGCGATTCTACAAGTCGGAAGGAAGACAGGCTATCGATAGCTAAGGGTCGCTAACTGTTGATTGCTGGGTCCCTTCTTCGGCACCGTAAATTTGCGGGGTTTGAGTTGTATAGTACCGGGTGCGTCCGTATTTTCTACGGCTGCCCCATAATTATTGTGCCTGATGTACTGAAGACCAACGTCGGGTGAGCAGAAAGTTTCTGTTCAGCGAAACAGTGGGCAGTGGTTTTTAGAACAATCTTTGGATTAAGGACAACTTTCCCCTAAAAAGATCTGAATGCTAACAGTTCATATCTCCAGAAATACTTGTAAAGAAATTAAGAGGTCGCCTGTTTTTGGTACAGCAGATTAAATTGTATGATGGCAGGCTCTGTTTATGAATTATTTGTGTGTGCGAAATGCATGCAAGTTTGATCGCTCATCTCCATTGAGCTGATATGCTGGTGGAATGTTGCATGAAATCGATCTTTCCCTCTTTCCGTAAAGGTTTTGCCATGTAGACAATTTTCGTGAAAGAAATCTCCCATTCTTGAGCGCCATTGGGGTAAGCAAAGATAAGAATCAGTGCTCAGAAATCCTTGCTCATCTATCACTGGGGAGTAGAGTCGTGGAATCAAGAAATTGCTCATCCCCCTATGTAAATCTCACCGCTCTGTCCACGTACATCAAAATCTCTCGGCGAGTGATCTACCCCTGAGTCTATATGAAAGGGGCGGCAATCGTTTCAGGTTCTAAGTTATCGCCCCTTTGCCTGTCAGAATCTGTGTCGTACAAGATTTTTCAATTTGCGGCTCCAGCGTACCCTTTGATCTTTTACTGACTTTAAAGGAAAGTGAGCCGCGGTTTTTTTTTTTCCCTCCCTTTCTCCCCCTCTTCTCTGACAATGTGTCTTTTGGTTGATTTGGTTATTTTAGTTTCTCTCCTGCCTCTCTTTTTCAGCACCGTCGACACATCATTTCTCTCCATAGTTGATTCCAGGCATAGATTTTTTTTTTTTCCCTCTTGTTTTCTTTCCCCAACGGCGTTCGGCGCCATGCCTTGCTCGGTTGTCGCTTTGCACTTTCGACACGCTCTCTTAGTCTTTCTGACCGCTTGAGCACCGCACGGGTAGCGCGATAGCACGGATAGCTGGGTGGGTTATCGATAACAGGCACAGCAACATGTAGATCAGCAGATTGTGGAAGATATTTTGTTGTTGTTTTTTTTTAAAGTTTGGCAAATCTGAATTTGATTTAGCTGTCGTGAAGTTTTTTGCTGTAGTTTGATATCTTTCTAGATGTGTTTGTGTATAATGTAAGGAGGTCTTTGTGATGAAAGTGCTAGATTGCCCTTGGTTTTTGTTTGACGAAACTGTTGTTTGTAGAGATTATATCTGTATTAAGTGTTGTGTGTGCGCATTATGCGAATGCGCAGGTTAGAGAAAGAATTGGAATTTTTAGTGTTGTTTTTGTAAATTATTGTTGTTGTTTGTTTTGCTTCTCTTGGTGTGCACGTTATTTGAATTGGCATTAACTATTTGGCCTTTTAAGTTGTCAATTATTTCATGGATTCGGACGTCAGACAGGGCTTATCTAGGTATGGTTTAGAGTTGGGAGGCCGATTCTTTGGAGGGATTAAATATGCAGTTTCCTTTCTGTACTTTATTCCCACAGATGAAATGCAGTTCTTGGCGGAAATGAAACGAATTGATGGATGTTTATTTACCTTGACTTTTAGCATGTCATTTAAAGAGAAAGAAAGACGGACAGACCCAAAGACACGCAGACAATTAGGGATTGGGAAGGAGGGATCGGGAGGAAGAAAGAGAGAGATAGAGAGAAAAGAAGAAAGGAAAAAATTCGATCGATGTGAATCTAGAAATTCGACGTCCCAGAGACAAATTTCAAAAACGGGAGATGCAATGGTAATTACTGAGTGACGGTAAAAAATAAGTGAGTATGAAAAGATTCCCACTTACATCCTTTCACTGCTTAGACAAGAGGATCTCTCAGGAATATTACGTCCCACCACTTAACTAACAAGTAGAATAGAACCGAGTCATTAGCTTTTACTATATAATAGCTTAGTCAGAACGAGATTTTGTTTCTTCTTTCTTTCTTTCTTTCTTTGTCAGGCGCCATTGATTTTCTTTATTGTCATGTTGAGAGGTTTATTATTATAGAAAGTCTTAGTTCTAAGAGGATTTTAGTTTTTCTCACAACTGGGACCGTGGCTGTGGGGCCTTGAGGGTGTGTAGACACTCCCCCCCACCCCCACCTTACTCTCCCGCCTCTCTTTCCCTTCGAAGCCTAAAGAGAATAGGAAGTGTGAAAGGCGATGCGGCAAAGAAATAAATAATAGAGGGTAGATTTACATTAAATCTGTGTATGATAATCACAATATGAAGGCATGGCTCATGTATGAGATAAAATTACGTGACCGTCATGAGCAGGTATTATTTATGATTAAGTAGATTTCCTTACAAAGACTTTCATGATATTCGTAACAGGCAAAATTTCCTCATGGAATGGTGGTCTCGATATAAGTTTTTGGGTTGGGTTTTGTTGTTTTTTTTCGGAAAAGAGTGAAAGAGCAAGAACTGTCTCAAACTGTCATTAGATCGGTGATGAGAATGGGCCCGTGGAGAAGAGAAATAAAGGGATAAGTTAGTGACGGTCCTACGTAAAATTTCACCATACTTTTTTTTTAAGTCTTACGACCGATTTTACTTTTTGCGAACTGTCATGGAAAGTTGGAACCAGCTAAACACAGTTGCCCTGCCACTCCAACTCCACGTGCCAATCAAATTAATGTACAGGAGGGTATCGATCCTTGGTGTCGCCGCCCGCTGCTGTGCCGCGAGGGGGCACCGCTAGGATGCACGCAGGTGGCGGTTGTTGTTGTTGTTGTTGTTGTTGATGATGATGTTGATGTTTTTGATGTTGTTGTCGAAGATGTACTGTTATGGTGGGGTGGCTGTGGGTAAAGGGGAGGGGCGTAGACGGTCTAGCAGAAAGGGAGACGCTGCAGTGAGATCGTATTTTCTATACTGTTGCAAGGCACTCTTGCTCGTTGGATTTCGATGTTGTCTTTATAAACGTGAGGGAGTTACATGTCCGTGGTAGCATGTGCACATATGCTGGAAAGTCTTCCTTCTTTTACAGCGAAGATCACGTATCGAATTTAAAAAAAATAAAGCCTTCACTGAAATATCTTCCTGGGCACTTATTTCTATAAATTTTAGCAATTATTCTGCCACTTAAGCGTGACTCACTAATTCATTCACCCATCCACCTACTCACTCATTCACTCGCTAATCTACCCATCCACTGACTGACTGACTGACTGACTGACTGACTGACTGACTGACTGACTGACTCACTCACTCACTCACTCACTCACTATCTCACTCACTCACTCACTCACTCACTCATCTCCTCCTTCCCTCCCACACTTGAAGATGCGCTTGTATGAGAGAGAGAGAGAGAGAGAGAGAGAGAGAGAGAGAGAGAGAGAGAGAGAGAGAGAGAGAGAGANGAGAGAGAGAGAGAGAGAGAGAGAGAGAGAGAGAGAGAGAGAGAAACGGTGGCCGAACAATTCCTCTATCTAACAGGATGCACACTGCCATTCAATACTTCCCCCGTCCTAAGTCGCTGCGCACCACACTTGACATCATAGCATCCTCCCCTATCTTTAGGCTAACGACAGTTCCTGTATAAAACTCTCCTTCATACTGTCTGCACCTGCGCCCTCTCATCCCCAATATCAAGATTTTTATCGCATTTTCACGTGTGTTTGGAGATAGCGTTATTAGCACTCATATTGTCATAGCCCAGCCCAGGTCAGGCCCGGAGATATTTTTGTTTCCCTTGGAGAGATGAGGGAGGCGGGGGGAGGGAAGAGGGGGGATAGGGAAATTGGATGGGGCTGGCGGATCATTGTTTAATAGTTGGTTTCACAGTGTAGTTTGTTGTTGTTGTTGTTGTGGTTGATCTTCTTCTTCTTCTTCTTCTCATTCTTCTTGCTGCTATAGTGGTTATTAGATTTTCACGTCCTGATATCACCACCAAAAGTGCCCAGGACGCTCAACTGCTCCTGATGTCCTCCTCCTCCTCCTGCTAACAGCAGCAACAACAACAACATCAGCAGCAACAACTGCTCCCTCAATGAATAAAAACATCTCGAAACGTTTTACGTACGTCTATTCACCGTCTGTCAATCAATTCATCAGCATGATACAAGAGTCCTGTCACCCAAATATATACATGTACATACACGTAAATACGTGGCTTACACAACAGTTACATCAAGCCTACCAGTTAATCACATTAGGCTACCAGGAGTTTATAGTATACAGCAAAACATCCGGGACCGCTTCGGAATGAAAAGTTTAACAGTCAGCACCTATCCTCATTATCGCTTCGATCGTCAGTGGCCGGACACAGTCTACATCGCCACATAATGGTAATTGAACTGTCCCGTGCTCGCCTGGTGGAAGCAAAGAGCTGAGATTATGGGGCCATCATAAAGGCAGCCTCCCCCGAACCAATATCGCTTATCCTAGCGATTTGTAGCTTGGACGGGAAAAGACTTTTAGGGAAATGGTTTGGTTGGCCAGAGGTTAAAAGGGGTACCAGACACGAAGGGTTGTGACGACTCCCTCTGCCCCCGATCCCCTTCCAGTTTTTACTTTTTTTTTAATGAAAAGGAAGAAGTGGAAAAGAGGGTAGGGGCAGGGAGAAGTCTGGCAGTGAGAGTAGAAGATTGGCGGTTGTTGTTGTTGTTGTTGTTGTTGTTGTTGTTGTTGTTGTTGTTGTTGTTCTTCTTCTTCTTCTTCTTCTTCTTCTTCTTCTTCTTCTTCTTCTTCTTCTTCTTCTTCTTCTTCTTCTTGATGTTTTCTACAAAGAGATAGAACGAGAGATAGGATGTGAAGATGCTACACCGAATGTGAGACAATATAATGATGCAGGACTCCAGTCCTAGGGCTGTAATGATATCAGAGCTATGAGAATATCTCGACGGAAAGAGCAAGAGAAAGCGAGGTGGGCGAAATGAAAACAACAGAGAGAAAGAGTGAGAGTGGTACGTGGACAAATATATCTTGCAGGTATCTTGAATGGGGCGCTAGAGGCAGAAGAGAATGGGACAAAAATGTTAATGGGTTTGGGCATTCAGGAATACGGATATATGTATGCTACCCTTTAAACTTTGGTCATCCTGTGACCGATGATAAATGAGAAATAGAGAAAGGCACCTTCTCAAGTTCATCTTAGCATGTATGGGTGAGCGACAGACATGCGAGTGGACGTTTTGCTTAGATCTGCAGTCTAGACAAGCATGTGCGATGATGGTACACTAGATAGATAACATAAGAAGATGGACAGGCCGGTAGCGCACACGACGATCGTATAATTAAACACTAGTGCCAGACCAAAGGCATTATCCGCACAAAAATCGTGGCTCGCCAGCAGAACATAACAAATTGGTCTGGTGTGCGTTGTCAAAATCGCTAATGCATGAATGAGTTGGCTCGCGCCACCAGGCGCCAAGGCAAAGTAGAAATCACTTCTTGCCTGGCCAAACAAGAGGTTTTTATGGGGCAGTGTCTGGTCGATATTTTCAAATATCCACTGATGTGATTACTCACTTTCCTTGTGATTACTCAACTATCGTCGATAGTCGGTAACCATAATGTGGCGTCAGACTTGTCACCCGAGGGCAGAGCCTCAGTTTTTGTTAAAAGAGAAGAAAAAGATAACCATTATCGAAATGCAATGATTTGCTTTGCAATAATTTGCAATCGAAATTATGCACAGTTTTGAATTGTTTTAGTGTATTTTTCCCTTTGTGTTTTATTTTCGAAGTGCAGTAGCAGCAAATTATTATAGGAGCCCATTATCAAAGTACAATGACATAAAATGATTGGCAGTATCGACTTACTTAAACCTCTCTAGTTGAAGTGAGTATTATAGCTGAGGGCTAGTATCGTGACTACTCACTATCGATTACTACCGGTTCCCAGTCCTGGGTTTTTTCATCAATTTTTTTTTGGGGGGTCCATAAGGACCCGGAACAGGGGTGGAACTAATAAAGACAGATTACTTCTGTTGCTGCTGTGTATTCTTTGTTAACTCTGTATGCGAGAGGAGCCTAAGGGAGGTTAAAAAGCAAATATTATTCCTTTCTATTTTCTACGACTGTGTGCCCATAACTCATCGCTTGGACTCATCCTTCCCAAAGTTCTCTGTTATTTCTGGCATGATTGTCTTTGGGTTTGGCTATGGTGATTTTTTTTTTCCTTTCTCATTTTTGTCGTTCCGTTTGGACAGTTGAGTTTGGGAGCACTCATAGGAAGGAATCATTATAACCGCTAATAATTTCCTTCTAGCCGGTAGAGTAGCCGAAAGCAGAGATGGGCAGAACGGAGATAATATGAACGCAGTTCGTTAAGTTCAGTTCACTTAAACTTGTTCTAAGCTTAATAGCTGTTTTGGACGAACTGATTTGAGTCTGAACTGTAACAAGTTTGGGTGCTTGTGATTTAAACTTTTAAATTTCTACCTAATTTTCAGTTCAGTTCACACACCACTAAAAAAATCAGAACTGCTTGCCAATTACACACACAAAAAAACAGAAGAGCTGATCTGATCTGACAGCTACATTTTCAGAACCGACTGCCAATTTCAAAAACAACAAAAACTGATTTGATGTGAAAAAACTACATTTTTAGGTAAACTTGATCTAATGGTTTTTTCCCTCGGCAATGCATATATCAAAACAGTTAGGCCATTTTCACCCTAACCGAATAAAGAGTTATGTTTATTATTTAGAATTAATTTTAGAGATTTCCAAACAACCCCTTCCCCTTCCCAGAAAATATCCAAATGGTCTTGTTGTATTCTGAGGCCATCACTACTTTTCATCAACTCAAGGCTTCTCCTTCAAGAGGCACATGAAAGTCAACGCACGTGCTGCAAAGGCTCTGGATAAGCAAACAATTTGATTGGTGGACGGGTCAAACCAAACAATCCGATTGGTTACCGGGTCAAGCAGCCCCCCAAATGAAACTGTCATCTACTTCAGCCCGTTCCGTTTCCCCTTTCCCCATTTTACTAGGATTGTGCGAAGAGAGGATTTAGTTCAATCCCCATTTATTCCTTGCTGCTGTTGTTGCTTTGACCGATTTTTGTTGTTGTTGTTGTTGCTCATTTTTTCATTCATAATTTTGTTTTGTTCCCTTGAGACTAGATTTTGAACTTTTGATTAATGTTTTGACATTTTATGTTGGCTTGTATCGTGCTCTCTTCGCTTTTCTCCTTGTCTCGCTCAGTCATTCCCTTCCTCTTTCAATCACATAATATCTTTGTGCCTCTATCGCTCATCCACTCGTTCATTCTGTCACTCACGCAATCCCTCCCTCATTCTCTCCATCCGACATTCACCCGCCTATCAACCAACCTTGCCACTTCTCACACTGACTTCTCACTCATTCACTCATTCACTCTTTCACTCATGCACCCCCTCCCTTCTTCTTCTTCTCTCTCCCTCTCCCCTCTCTCTCTCTCTCTCTCCACCCTTTTCTCGTTCACCCGTTATTGGCGCCCGCCCCATTTTGCCGCCCCTTAAATCTAACTCCAACTCCATTTTCCAACGAGCGCTAGAATGTTCTTATTAACATGCAAAGCCAAACGTAAGCCATTCCAAAAGCTTTCATCTGGAGACGCCAACGTGCTGGCCCCTATCTATTCCCTTGCTTAAGAAAGACATAAAACGGAGCAAATCACATTTTTATACGGATCGGTTTGCATATAGAGCACGGCCTCAAAATGTCAGTGACGTGCACTGCCTCAATTTTTGAGCCCGTTTTGTCGTGGGTTTTTTTTTTAAGTTTTTAATCTCTAGCCAGTTTGTTCCATGGGCTGACAGGAGCAAAATCTGCCACGAAAATTAAGAAATTAAGTTTGCGTTTAATTGGTTATTACTGTCGT
>JAWQUT010000621.1:196627-217429 GCA_033807755.1 Ellobium chinense | reverse complement strand
CCCCCACCCCAACTCACTTAAACCGAATCACTTAAAATCGAAACACATCGTAAGTCTGTATTCCGTAGACTTAGGAATTACAGCATTTATCCCTGACCGGAAACAACCACTTTTCTCCGTCCAGGTGAAGTCGACGGCCGTGATTACTGATGATCGATTGACTGACCCATGTCAAACATAGCTGCCCTCAAAGATCTCTGCAGCCTTATGTGCATCTGAAAACTCCCAGGTCCGGCTTTACATGTAGGCTTATCACGAGACATGAACGGCATACCGTAATTTATTGGTTTATGGATTCTTTAATAACCTCAAAGTGTGCATTACTTTGTCAAGGCCAGGATACTTCATTATCATGATGTCGCCTGAATGTGTCTGTGACTTTTTGACCCGAAAAACAAAGCCGTAGTAATATTAACAATATCGACCATTGCAAGCACAACATTGATTTATCAACTCTAGCGTAGCTTTAGCAGCGTGAGGCAAAATAATATGATTTATTTGTGTGTGTGTGTATGGAGTGGTGTTAAAAGCATGAGCAAAATAAAAAAGGACTCCTGAGCGGCTTACGTCCAGTTCATCTTGAGCTTCCCTGAGATGAAGGAGGGAATGATTATTAAAATGTCTGCAGACTGGCTGGCTGGGTAGCTGGCTGTTTGTCTGTCACTCTATCTGTCCGTCTGTCTTTCTGTCTGTCCGCCAGTCTGTCTGCCTGCCTTTCTCTCGGTGTCTCAATTTCCCAGTTCCCATATATCTCCAGTTTCTTTCTTTCCTTCCTTCCTTTCGTCTTTGAATTTCCCAATCCGTAAATCAGCTACCTACCTTCCTTCCTTCCTTCCTTCCTTCCTGTTATCCTCCCTTCCTTCCTTCCTTCCTTCCTTTCTTCCTTTCTCCCTTCTATCTGTAAATCATAAGCACTAAACCGATCAACCATCGAAACCGACTAATGTCGTAAATTTACCGAGCACTCCACCATCATTCTTGTATATGATTTACTATGTCCTCCAACGACCGACCACCATCTGCCCCCTCTTAATCTGTCCGTCTAAACCCTCCAGCTTACCTCTACCCATCAGACAGACGCGGCCAGAAAATCCGAGAGTCCGCAAACAATGCCAGGTACCGATAACTGTGTCCGGTTAAGGGCTTTGATCTCTATATTTATTGGATTATCGGACTTGTAGCAAACGACCATTAGCGCCGGCTTCAAATATTGACTCTTCTTTGGCTAGATATTCCCTCCCTTCGTCCGGTATTCCTTCCCCTTCCGGGGTCCGCGTGCCCACAGCCGGGCCCCCTGACCCCAATCAATGGACGGTAAATTTGACCAGCGGTCAACGAGGGCCACCGATGGGACAGTCTCACAATATACTACACAATGTCAGGACAGTCGGTTGACCATTTGCAGTTATCTGTGAGCCACCATTGATTACTTTTTTCTGGAGTGCGGCGAGCATTGCCCTAGGGGTCATAAGGAATGCCACTTTAGTGATATCAGTGTCTATAGCAGCTAAATTTGGATGTTTTGTCTTCAGCCAGTGTTTACGATAGCTGAAAGAGGCATTCGTTAAGTTGTTTCTCTCTGAACTCTAACGTTTTGACAGTTACCGAAAAGCCACTTTTTCCAAACATAAAATTTGACCTGCCTCTCACGACGTTTGCATGTGAAATAAAGGATATCTCTCACATAAAAATAGTCATAAAACCATGGTTAAGAAAATGCTGTCATAAACATGAGGGACTCCTAAAGTATCAGGGAAGCAAAATGAGTTAATACCTCCCCTTACTCTTTAGCTTTATTCTACACCGTCAAAACGCAACCTCTGTATCAAACATTTTGAACAAGAAAAACGAGAGAAAAACAAAATCACATACCATGATTTCACGACTACACTGAGGTCTGTATCTTTGCTCCCGCAGGCCTAAAGACAGATCATCAAAGCGCAGACCTGTAGACAAACTCATCAGCGTGGAATGCTTATAAAAAAAATATGGGTTGTTGAAACATGTGAATGTAATGTTGAGTATCCTCGTTCACACATCGTTAGTGCAGGTTTCCAGGTCGGAGTACCCTCGTGATGACGACTGGTGATGAGTCCCTCAAGAACAATCCGTCATGCTTACAACTTTTTGCCAGCTTAGAACGGCTTATTACCATACGTGACCCGTCTGGCCGTTGGAGCAACGAGCGCATTAATTGCTGCATATTCACGTCCACCCATAAATAAGTGATGACTAATTTGATGTAACGAGGAAAGGAGCAGCCTCTTGTGAGCCCTTGTGGCCAGTGTATGGCCCGTGCGTCCGATGGCGTCTATTTGCGTTCATCCTTTCGCCCGTGGGTAACGTTACTTCAACCCCGTACGTTCCCCTAGTGACTCCTGTGGTAAAACCTAGTATGTGTGTCTGACTGAACTTTGAGAACTGATTTCTCTTTCTAGATATGTTTCCAATGAGGCCAGAGTCGCTCACCTGCAAGACTTTTCTTTAGAGTTAAGCCACGATAAATATGTAGGTATTTTTCAAAGAGTTTTATTTGACTTAAAGAGGGAGTATGTCTTTAACCAAGTGAGTTAAAATTTGTGGATGTGCTCGATTTTGACCGAAAACTAACATACCAGGTTGTATCAGATAACTTGAGCGTTATTTCAGCCCCGTCACGGGCGTTATGTAGAGAGAGTACTTAGTGGGCCATGAAAAGCTAACACTCGTGTGCGTTCGTTACGCTAGAGACAACACTTCCGTTACGGTGTGGACACTCAGTTTATCTCTGCCGTGCTGCCCACGAGGGTCCTTCAACATGCAAAACATTCTGCTAGTCTAGGACGCGCCTGGGACCTGGAATGCCGTGACAAGGGTGCATGGGATGCGTGGAACTGCAGTGATCTATTGCTTTGTCGTTCTCTACACAATCGATATGTCCTCGACCCCAAATATGAAAGGTGGTTGTCAGTTGTCATTGTGAGGAAACGACATTTAAAAACATGTTTACTGTATTTAAATGCATTCATTGTTTTTTGGAAGTCTTTGTCGGGTATTAGTAATGCGGTATCACCACCACTACCAAGTACCAACACCACTTGAAACAGTGAGAAACAATTAAAAACATAAAAAGTTTGGTCATACTAGCGCTTGTAAGTCGTTTCAAAATATCTTCTTAACCACACTTTAACACAGTATCACAGAGTTATATCTAAGTTTCATACAACACTTGTATATACGAATTTTCGGGACCACTGTGACCATCACCACCACCATCCTTCTCCTCCTCATCATCTCCACCAACATTGTCACCAACTGTCTACGACTTACACAAATACGTGAGAGATTTTGAAGTGTAAAAAGTAAACGAATCAAACCTATTAAATTAGTGAAATGAAACTATTTCTCAACAGCAAACTGTGGCCATCATCTGTTGGCTTGAGTAAAAAGATAGTGAGTTATCGTCATCTTCATCATCATATTTGACATAAAATATATATGGAACAGTATCCTCTCGTCTTTCTGTTTGTTATTCGTCTCATTTCCTTTCTCTCAACTACACACTCACCACCTCATTAACCGGAGACAGAGCCACGCCCCCCATATCGCATTTCGTTACCCTTGGTGAACATTTATGAATTTTTTTTCAATTCCTTTTTTTTTCTGTCTTCAAAGCTCGACCAGTTGCGACTCCCGTTTACCCGCCCTTCCTCCCTTTCTTCGGCCGGTTAAGTTTATTCTATTGTCCCGGGGCTGAGGCGGAATAATAGAGAGTTTGAAGAGAGGGACTAAATTACCCAAATCAAAAGGACGAGGTCGAGGTGCGAATGGAACACCCCTCGTATCATAAACTGTCATCGCTTTCGCTCGCCATCCTGGATGGGTTCTCTTATCTCCATCTCCTCTTTCATATTCACCCTTTATTGTGTCCCTGAGATTCTTATTCTTCTAGGAGAGTTGTTGAATACTCTACCCTCTTTTACCCTCCCATCTTCCACAGGCAGTGGAGACCAGGTCGAAAATTTTAACGCAAAAAATATGGACTTGGTATCTTTTGTGTGGGACAGTGACTGGTGTGTGTGGGGGTCTCGAAGTTTGCATGTCTTTTGAGGGATGGTGATAATGATAGTACGAAAAAGTGGAAAGTGGGTTTGGTACACGGTGTGACAAATCGGACATCTTTTTAAGAGCGGTACAAGCAGATATAAGGAATGCATTATGACTGTATGACGGGCCGGGAGCTCTCGCAGAAAGGGCCTGCTTAGAAGAAAGCATTGTTATTGTGATGAAGATGGTACCAATATGGTGATGACGTTTTGCTTACAGTTACCCATTCAGCTATTGTATTTTTGTCAAAGAATTAGCACTTACGACACGTGGGTTAAAATTTTAGTCCTTAGAGTATATTATTTTTAACACTTCTTACGTTTGATGACAAATTTTGAAACGACGCTCCATAGTTGCGAAGCAGCGTTCTCTTAAAAGAAAGAAATCAGCTAAGGCTACAGTGTATGAAATGGCCGACCTCAAAACTAAATATTTGCAGTGACAGAGAGATACTCAGTCATTGATGGCCGTTTGAACGTTTCCTTCCGGAAACTGTCACCAAGTGTTGACAAGAGTTGTCGTTCTTGCCACATTTGCCCGCTGCTTTTCCCCAGTGAAAGGATTTTTGCCGTTTGCTAAACAGAAGCGGCGGGTTTAATACATGATCTCGTTAACCTTCGCTCTTTGCCAAAAAAGGCTTGAATGTGTCCACATCTCTTTCCCTTCCTTCAACATTCTTCTAAATTTTACTTCAACCACCCTTTATTTCTCTCTGTCCCTTTCATAAAAAGAGAAATTATTTCGTGCTATTGTGGCTTTCATCCTCATTCCATATTTTCATATTGTTTCGTGTTCTATGTCAGTTTTTTCATAATGGCCAAATTGGAAGGAATGGTCAAAGGTCATGCGTTACTCGCATTTTGGCCGTCATGTCTTGTTAGCAACCAAGTAGACATCAACGTTTTAAAGTTATTTCACCTCTTTGAGCTACCAGACTGTTTGATTGTTCTTTCTTTGTTTATTTGTTTAAAATACAATCACTGCTCATTCAAATTGGGCAAATTTGTTTTTGCCTTCTCATGCTTCAGATTTTGTTTTGTTAGGTTCAACAGTAACGGTAACTATCATGGGACTGTCACTTAAGGAGTACAGTGGATTCAAACCCAAGTCCAGTATGAGTAATTTTACTTCAGTACGGGCAAGTCGTTGACTGCTGTGGTGCGGGACAAATTTCACAACGAAAATACAATTTTGAAATCTCATTCCTGAGCTTTTAATGATCTAGATGCCGGTTTCAGGAGTTTGTGAAATTCCATTCTTTCATGACGAAAATGTCCCCATCATAGGATCACCTTGCCTTAGAGGACAGTACATGTAAAGACTTTCAGGAGACGTTACATAAAGACTGTCAAGATGATTAGGAACAGAGACTGAACGGTGAGCTGCAAGGAAACGCGAATCTCAGCAAATGAAAAACCACATTATCATTGTCTGGCTTTGCGCACTCTCTGATATATCCCTGCGTCTCGCCCATGCCAAAAATCAACCCCTGGCCTACCCAGCTTACCGTCCCTATCTGTACGTTCAGACAATTCCATGATTTCCCCAGCTCGTCCTCTAAATGACCTCGCGTCATGCCATCTCCTAATCCGTCTGCTTGTGTTCTCGGTAAGCCAATCTAGACCTTCATTTCTCTATGGAAATTGGGCAGTTAGCGGTCATTGTTCTCGGGGTAATGAGCTGCTCACTCTCAGCTTCCTTTGAAATAAGGGACACTTTTCTCTCTCTTTTTTTTTCCCCTCGTCCAAATCAGGTTTTGAAATACAGGTTGTTGTTTTTTTCCCCAGACCAAGATTTTTTAAAAATTAAATGCTGGCCATTTCTTCCAAACCAGGTTATTGAATTAGAGGTCTTTTCGCCAATCCAGGTTTTATTGTCGTACCCGCCTTTTTACTGTTCTCGTTGTAAATGGTTCTCATTTCCTCCTGGCGTTCTGCTCTCTCGCAGGTCAATAAGTTGCATGATAATTCCTATTTTTACACTTTTATTTTTGTCTTAAACAGCATGGTTTTTGCTATCTTTCCATTAACCGGGTCCTGTTTTTTTTTGTGTAGAGGCCTGGGGCTTACGGCCCATTGTTTTCCGCTGGTTGGTTTGTTCCGGGGGGATGATGACGATTGCGTGATGTTGTAACATAGCCGATGTCATCAGCCGGTTCTTGATTGCCTCTAACCTTATCTTTAATCTCGTGCCTCGAATAGCGTAACTTGGTTTTTGTTTGGTTTCTTATTGTTTTTACCTTTGGAGAACTCTTATTTTTGTGTTGCATTTTAATGGCTGTCCATTATAATGGACAGCAACGAATATGGGGTTCTTCAGTCTCTGTAGATCCTTTACATATCAGTTATCGAATCCCGCTATTGGGTATGAAACAAACCAACGTTTCAACAAGGGATTCTCATATGGCTTAAGAAAATTTCATTTAGGGATTTTATGTTGGGTATTAAGTGATGCAAAGCTCAGAATTTCAGATGGCATCATCAGTTCAACAGTTACTGGATACCAGTATTGGGCATTGAAGAGACCAGTATTTCCTCAAGGGATATGCCTAATGTGGCTTAAGAAAAAAATTTATAACGGGATTTTATTATGCTTTAAAGTGAAACAAGCTCAGAATTTCAGATGGCAGCTTCATGGCTGCGGCTTTCATGGTGTTGCAATCTGCCCGTTTCTGTTTCTGAGATCTTGGCCCTCAAACACACAGCCGCCTGTTGCCCATCAAAGCTTTTCTGACATACTTCCCCACTAAAACTGAAGTAGATCCGCGTCATTTCTATCTGTACAGTCCCTCTTTTCCGGAAAGCCCTCCCAGCTGTGTGTCTCTGTGCAAGTTCCTCTTTCCTGTTGCATCCATCAGTTTTTCCGCACATGTTCGCTCTTTGAGGTTTTCCTCGTCAGAATTTCGTTAGCAAGTGCACGCACTCAAGGAAACGTTAAGCCTTGTTGATGTCTACCATCCGCGTGCATGCTTTTCAGATTAGCTCTTGGGAGTATACGGCTCTGTGTGAGTCTTCTCTTGCGCATCGAAAAAATAAACATTTTGTTTTGTTCCCTTTTCTTTGCGAGCACTTCTTTAGTCTTCCGATGATCGCAAAACCCCATTATCTAGGAAGTTGTTGAGCGAAAGTGGACTAAAGACCTTTCTAAAGTTAATGTTTGTAGCACTGTTTCACTAGAAAAGTATTTGTATGATAATGTGGTTTCACTGAAACTTCACGATGCATAACTCCACAAAAGACGTGTGATTTCGGTGTTTCTTTTTCTGTCTGTCTCTCATTTGTTTGTTTCCTTCTTTTTCTTGGTCCTTCTATCTAAGCCTGAAGATTTTCAAAACGCTCAGACAGATCGAGCGCAAGTGGTGTCTCAAGTGGCTTAGAAAAACTGTTATTCATTTTACTTTTATCCTGTCTCTTCCGGGGGATGGTTTTGTGCTCTCAAGACAATAATGATGCGTGGGGATTTTCGCTGCCCATCTCTCTCTCGCTTTTCCTGTGTCTCTGTGTTTATCACCTCCCACTCTTCTCCTTTTCGTTTTAAGATGCAGAATGCATTTCACAACTCCTCTTTATGAGCTAATGCTTGCTTCCATATTTTCTTTCCCTCATACATTTTTTTTGCAGTTAAAAGTGCTCACCCCTCCGCAACTGATCCCTCCATCTCTCCTCATTTACCCACACATTCAAGCTGTTGCCTTTCTTTGAAAACTGCAGCAATAATTTTTAACGACTTCATGTTTTACTATTAGATCTGTAACTTTCTTGTAAGTGTTTTCAGTTTCTACATGAACATGTACATGGAAATGCTTGCCATTCATCCTCACTGTTAGAAATATCCACCAAGGTATCCTTCATCCTGTGGTCACTGTCAGGCGTTCAGACTAATGTTCTCTTAACTCCTGGAATCCGTCACTCATACTGGCCGTCACCTCGGAGGTGAGACCTTATGAAGGAACCTGGTCTCCGCGCCTTAGGGAAATTGAATTTCCTCCAGCTCCGTTGGCGTGATGAATTTTGTGATTGTGTATGTAATTCCCATCAATAAGGCGTCCTCCCCAACAGGGCTGACGAGAAGAGTTCTCCGGGTGCATGTTTGTGTACAGTGCGAGTGGTTTTTGACGTGATTTTCCTCCGAAAACATCGTGCCCGAGGAGACCAAAGATTCCCCCGACTGTTGTGTGAGGTCCGCGACCATGTCAAGATGGAAAGCTTAGCTCTTCTGCCCTGCCCAGATGATAAAATTGCGAAAGCGCCACGCTGTCGTATCTGCAGGGATCCGTCTGGCTTCGCGTCGCGTTCTTACATTTACATTTCTTTGCTTTCAAAAGACGTATTTCTGTATTCCTTCGATGACTTATGCGTGCAGCCGTTGTAGAACAAAGAAACGGAAAACATGAAAACTCTTCTACGCTGAGATCGTTCACACTTACAAAGCTCTTCTTAGCGTTTGTATCATACTTTTAAAATTCTTTTTAACCTCGGTGGTCAGCCGCTGCTCAGCAAAACATCCAGTAAAGAAAGTGCTCCCAAGGGTCTCCTGTTATGTGAACACCAAACTCTTGTCAGAAGTCTCCGCGAATCTTTAACAGTTTTGCCAGCCAGCCTGTCTCTAAGTATTGCCTTTTGTGACATTTACGTAGCTTTCCTGCAAAATGTCTTGCCTGCACCCTTCGACCTTTCTTGTTTAACGAGCGCGGGAGTCGAGAACGCGAAGGGCACCGGGCTGTGTTTCTAGATAAAGGACCTCTGTTGCAGTTGTTTTGAATTTCTTCTTCCGTCAAATATGGAACTACTTCCTTCGCTCCTTTTTTTTTATTCCCAGTAGCTCTTTTTTCTCCCTGCTTGCTCACAGCGTTCGCAGCACGGATGGTCTGCACATTTTTGAGCGTATTTATTATGACTGCTTAGAATTACGATGTTTGCGAAACTTGCGTGCCGAAGTTATCCAACGATGCCGAAGAGCAGCATGCCACATGTCTTAAAGGTTTCCAGCGAGTTTGGGATGCTTTTGTGTCGTTTAGCGAAGAGAAATATGGCTTTTTGCTAGCGGACATTTGCTTAAAAAGATAGGAATATTGGCTAGATTACTTTCTCTTTTTATTCCAATACCTTTGCGCCGATGTGCCGAAAGATAAGTTATCATCCCTGGCTGTGGACTCCCGTTTAGATGAAACGTCAAATGTGTCATTTCTTTAGATTCTCCAGAATGTTTACATGATAGGCTCGAGATAAGGGCAGGGCTCAGATTCCACGATATGTCCAAAGACATCTTTTTATTCCTGCAGTTTCCTCCCAGAGATTTTGCGGATATTTCAGTGGTTGGAGCCGGACGTTTCATTATTTCGAAAATTACTGAAAGTCAAAATATGCTATCCATTCCTTCTAATATGGAAGAGGTGCTACGTTTTGGCTGTTAAGTATCTCTGAACATAATGTGGTTTATGTCCAAAGAAACATCAGTCCGCTCGAGTGTTTCTCTCTCTTGGATGCTAGGGACATGTCCGAAGATAGGGAACACAATAAGCCGGTGGCCAAATTTCTTGAATATGTATGACGCCATGATGACTCAGGGAGCCCCCCCCCACCTCCCCCCACACCCCTAGATCGTACCGTGTCTGTCACTGTCTCAAAGATGTGATGTAGACCAGATTTTATCGCTCTTAATGTGCCACAGAATAATTATCGCATGAAATTAGAATCATGACAAGCCAGAAGAGAAGGGGATGGGGTGGCGAGGGCAGTGGAGGATGAGGAAGAAGAAGAGGAAGAAGATGGAAGGAGAAGAAGAGCCGGTCTGCTGAGAAGAAATTGTGAACATAATCGAATGCACGCTTGACAGTGCGAAATCCCAGATACATTGTCAATGCGCGATTGTCTGCTATGGCGCTTTCACATGCGGGTTTTATGATACATTGGGTAGGGTTCTAGCAAAAGGCGATATACAATTAACTTTGCTATTTTACCTTGAAATATTTTCCTTGTGATCGTGGTTTTGTGTGATCTGTGTGTTATTTTATGCTCTGGATTTTAAATCTCCACATATCATATCCGGGTAACGCTCCTTAATACCTGGCCGGAATCATAACTATCGTATCATGGCATTAGATGACAGCTGATAATATCTAGCATATTGTTCCTGTCACTCTGAGCCGGTGCTTCTGCGACTAGAGCTAGATTATACTTCATTTTTTTCTCATGGTTTTAACGGATGTTCCATGGTAGACGCGCGCAAACATGGCGCTCCCGTCTCCCATCGGCTGCCTGGAAGCGTATAGAATTCTCAGAACTCGCATGAGAGGGCGTCTTTAACCTCGTCTTCCCACGTAATATTCCAAGAGTGACTGGCTGAAAGGATCCAATCTTCAAACGTATTCTTCCGCCTGTCACATAGAGCGCAGTGTTCTACCGCGATATGACGTTATGTATTCCGGAGCGGCCGCCGTTTTATCAGTAATAAAGACCCTGCTATGCATACGCTCCTGCGAATTTCGGGCCAATCTTACATTTTTTTTACGGAACGGTTCATTGATGGGGGCTGACAACAGGGAAAATATTAATCCGCTGCACTATTTCTTACCTCTTTGCGGCATTTGAACTTGTCATTGGGATGGGAGGAAGATTATCAAGCGTATAGCAAAAGAAAACGAAGAAGAGGAGATGAAGAAATCAAGATGTTATATGATTAGGTATGTACTCCTTCTGATTTCAGCTAAGCCAGGAGCAAGGTTTTGCTTGACGTATACATTTTTACATTGTTGTATATTCATGAAAGAGATGATGAAAGTATTGATAATGGCGATAATGATGATGATGATGAGGTCGATGACGCAAGAATGGATATCCTGATTTACTTCGGCTTGTAAAAGGCAAAAACAAAAAGAGGGCTTCGAATGTATGCGGACATAAATCTGGTTCTTCTGGAAGCCTTTCCACTTCTTGACTAGACTGATATTTATAAAAAATTAATTTCTGGACTATTCTCAGCCAAAGAAGTTTTCTTAACCTTTATAGCCACTCTTCTTTGATAATCTCAAATACTTGGCCAACACTGTCTCTGCCCTCCCAAGTAACACAGAATTGCGAAAGAGGATGTGCACTGTCTGCCCCAAGCTGTCGTCTATTAAAGTCTAATATGTCATCCCTTTCTGGTCGAGCATAATGAACATTAAAACGCCAGCCTCTATCATTCTTCTAAAACCAACATCAAAACAAAAAAAAATCTTAAATGCCATTTTCAACGCAAGTCCTTGTCTCAGTTTTTATCTCCCCCTGACCGAGAACATAGAATGTGTTGCATCATTTGTGCTACCATCTTGAGGCCAAGGGAGACTAGCCAGTCCTGAAGGCAGCAAAAAGGATTATTTTCTTGTTTAAAGACGAAACCAAAAGTGATCAATCATTTTGCTTCAAAGATTGCCTTTTCATGAAAATAGAAACAAACTGCGCGCAACGGAATCAGATTCCGAGTTTTAACAGTCTTTGTTTAGATAAATCAATTTTGGAATTGCGGCGGAGAGTCATGACTTGCTTGAGAATTCCACGTCTGCTTCCGCCTGACTGTTGTTCTTGCCACCGACATAGAAGAGTTCTCATTATTATGTGCGCCTGAGGGCGAATGCCGGCTATTTTCTGTTCTTATTGTTATTGTCGTCTTCTTTTGTAATTTCTAAATCGATAAGTGGAAAGATGGCTCAAATTCACTTTCATTACATCCATCCGCAGGATTGTTGTTAGCCTGTTGTGCTGCTGGTGAATTGCCTCTAGCCAGAAGCTGCAAACCCGCAATAAGCAAAGAGGCAAATCGTTTATTTTCTTTTACGTTTTATTATCATCATGTTACGACAAAACGTCGTATCTAATTCATTGGGTAGTAACCACAAGTAGAATTTTTTGCCACATTCCGGTATTGTACATTCAAGCACTGTCTTGTTTCTAGTCTTACGTCTTTTCAGAATCGTAGCCTGGACGCCTTTGGGGACTCTCAGAACGAGATCTTAAGACATGCGGGGATTTGGATTTGAATTTAAAGACAACGGAAAGAAAAGTGTCATTTTGCTTTTCCTGATTTAAATTTATGATTCGTTCCCTCTTGGCAGAATCCAGTAGAATATTGTCTACAGTTCATGTACAAGCTGAAAGACAGTGACCTTTCAGACCATCTTACGTCGAGCGCATAATACGACAGATTCACTGTCTACATTATACTGACAAACTGACCGTGCTGGAAGCGAAATTTGAGCTGTTGTTTTCTTCTTTTATTCTCTCACTGAGATCGAATGTTCCAAGCCCCGATGATGATAATTCTTGTACTGGTCTAGTTCTGCTTCGTGCGAGCAACTTGACAGCACATCAATGGCATGCTCCGGTTGCGTCATTGTTTCATTAAGTTGCCAGGCGAGGCTCTCGCGTGTGGTGAAGTTTTGTTGTTGCTGCTTTGATTGTTTCGAGTTTTATGCCCTGTTGACGCCTGGTGTGCTGGTAGAAGGAGCGAGAGAAAAAGAGAGAAGAAAGAGAAAATGAGTTGAGGTTTACTGGGATATGTTAACAAAGTAAGGCACAAGAGAGCAGTAGGGATAGGGAGCCGCCGAAAATTGAATTACGCCTTTTTTACTTAGAGGTGGTAGCAAAGAGGGTCACAGGAGCGAGAAAGAGCAAAATAGAGTTAACTTAATAGAGTTTACTTAGAAAAGATAATACAATATGTCAGGAACGCGGGAGAGGGAGAAAGAGATAGAGTGAACGAAGAAGAAGAGAAAGTAGAAAGAAGTAGGTCAGGGAAGGAGAGAGAGAGAGATATTGCCATGGTAAGTGAGACAAAAGAGAAGCAATAGGGGGCATAATCAGTTACATTCAAGTGAATAAAATGTATCGATCACTCATGCACAAAAAAGGGCCGTGCATCTGTTCTCATATGCGTCTGCTTTTTAACTGTCGTATTTATTGTAGTTTTAACTTGACATCACTGACTAAACAACTTCTTACATCCCTAAAAATTTGACTTAGATATAACTTATAAAGCGACATAATCTATCGATCTGGGATTTGTTATGTAATGTTGTACTGTAAACAGCCATCTTCGTCCGTAGCACAGAAGTTCGTGGGTCCTTAACACCAAGATCAACTCAAACAGTCGTTTTTTTCCCCTCTCACTTTTCGATGAAAGACATTGCAATATCCTGCGGTTTTTACAGTTTTGAAGATCCAATTAATCAAGCACTCGGGGGAGGAGGGGGGACATTTCACAAATGACACCGAAAACCATAGCTGTCTGATATTTTAGCATTGTTTAAGCATGGCTGTCCGAGGGACCAATATTTGTCCTAGTGAATTGATACAGACTCCAAGCTGTGTTGTTATCAAAATTGATACCGCTTCATCCAGAGGGTCGTTCATTGTTTTCCTAGTCAATATATCTTTAGGCTATTTGCTTCTGTTTTTTTGTTTTTTTCAATTGATATTTGGTTTGCCTGTTGTCGACGTTGACGATGGTGGTGGTGGTGATAGTGTTGCTGCTGCTGCTGCTGCTGCTACAGTGATGGATGTCTCCCGGAGTGAGTTGTTGCCTCATAGTCTGCTTGTGAGATGATGCTGCAGTTAATTGATGAGAGAACAAAGATTGAAGACACTTGTGTTGCTCATTGTTGTTTTTGTTATTGTTGTTGTTGTTGTTTTGTTGCTACTGCTGGTGCTGCTGTTGGTGTTATCACTGTTATGGCATCAGGAATAACGAGTACTATACGATGAGCTTTTACATCCAATTTTTCTTGAAGACTGCGTGTTGTTGCCGCTGTGCTATTACAGCTAATTGGGAATTGGATACACGTGCATAGAGTGTTTAATATTAACTTAGTGTAATAAAAATGCAATGATATATAATATAGTAACGTCAGTTTGCTCTTGTTTTAAAGCGTAACTGGTTTCAAATATTTTATGTCATGCAAGCCTGTAAATCAATTTTAAGATACTACCATCTTTGTAGTCTTTCTAAATACCTAGATACTGTTCTCTCAATCGGCGAATTTCCTCAGGGAATCCCACAGTCGCAGGGTGAGAAAACTGTTTGCCGTGAGCGAACACAATGATGCATGGGAAACTGAACGTTTAATGAATAAAATTACGCCATTTCGGATGCCGTCTGTTGGACCAGGGGGTGATACCCTACTAACGCGCGCCTGGGATTTGTTCCTTTGCGTTTTGCTTTTGTGTGTGTGTGTGTGTGTGTGTGTGTGTGTGTTTTTGTTCATTGATTATTATGAAAAAGTGAGGAGGAAAAGGCGGAGACGCAATCTTATGATTAGGTGTCTTCTGGCCTGTCATTGCGTGTGTTTGCTAGCCTGTCTTCTGTAGTGTGTCTAAGGGTTGGCAGTTCTTAACAGATTGGAATCGCGCTGGAATGAGTGAGAGAGAAAAAAGAAAGACCAATGAGGGAGATGAAATAATGGCCTGATTTTATGTGAACTGATGTGCTGTTGTGTATGTTAGCGTGTTTGTGGATGTGGTTTTTTTTCTTCGTACCATTCATTCTTTCTTTATTTCTTTACTGTCGAGATATTTCATTCATTCATTCATTCATTCATTCATTCATTCATTCATTCATTCATTCATTCATTGTTTCCTCTTCTTCTCTTTTTCTTATTTCTTTAGTTTCATCACGCCATTTTTGTTCCCTTAGTTTCCTGATCTGTACCATTCGCCCAAGCCCTTCCCCTCCTCCCCCCACCTTCTCCCAAAGCGAAACCATCCTTCATCCCCAAGCTCGCACTACTACCTAGCCTAGAGAAAGTTCAGTTCACCTTGTGCAGCGATCAGTGCACACACACACACACGCAGAGAGGAGTTGGGTTCAACTCACTGGAGCAGAAAGCCCGAGCGCTCTATGATTAATGACAGAATCTTCACGGCGCATCGTTTTTCATCACTGTGTGTCATATCGCCTGTATGTTTTCTTTCCGCCGCTTCTCTAACGACTTTTTAATCAGTAGTTGCTTCTAGTCTGTAATAGATGCCTTGCAGTGTTGCCACTCGGGTCCTTTGCTTCTCCTCTACAGAGAAAGTAAGATTTTTTTTTTACCCGTGCATTTCCTCGCGCACGATGTTGAAGCAAATTTAGTGGGGAAAACATTCATATAATCTCATAGTTATCAAGATAGGACTTAATTTACCCTACATTTTACGATTCTCATCAACTTAGGAAGGGTGATTTTCTCCAGTGTAGGTGGAAATGGCTTTTTGTAAAGGGAAAATCCTGACGAGTGGCAACATTGATGCCTCGTTCGTTGTTGTTACAAGACAGCTGCTGGAGGCAGAATCAGGCATGTCAGATTCCATGGGCGGCGACAGTGGGAGGAGGATCCTTCCCCCATCTACCTCACTCTTATCAGGCATGTTCAGCAATATGCCATGTCAGTTCCTGAAAAACTTTGACTTAACAGCAATTAGTTCTTGTTGTTTCTAGCAGGGGTTAATGTATTATGTAAACATAACCGAAGCAGCAGGTTACTGTAAAGTTAGAACTTTTTAAAAAATTACTGTAACTAGGAGGGCATTCTGATGGAATTGTCCATGGACAGTGTTATAACCTAAAGCAATTCAGAACATCGAACACTCATTCTTTCTTTTTTGTAAATTTCTTCCTTTGTTCCACTTAATCCTTCTATTTTTACCTTTCATTCTTTCTGTTTGTACTTATCTCCCCCAACATCCCACATACTTGTCCTGTTACTGCCAAGCTTTGTGCCCCAACTCAACAACCAGTAGCGCCGCCCGTGACCCGTCGCCCTGGCCCTGTCATCTGTGCGCACCCTAAAATAAACATCCTCTACCGTTTTCGCAGATAAAACATACACATATCGGTGGTTTTATTAATATTATCCTTCGGAATTCATGTTATTATTGAACGGAACACAGGAGTTTGATAGATACGGTGGTAACTCAGTGCGCGACCTGCACGCGCTGGAACGTATAGCAAAGGACAACTCGACGTGAGTTGCTATTGCAGATACCGTGTGTTATGCTCATCTAGAGCGCCCACTATTTTGTTAGAGAACTTTGTAGACAGAACTCATGGCGTTACTTCCAGTCATTTCGTGAAAGGATTCGTTGATGACATCACTGTCCGCCATTTTGTTAAAGGATTCGTAAATAGAATTCATTGTTGATGACATCACTGTCCGCCATTTTGTTAAAGGATTCGTAAATAGAATTCATTGTTGATGACGTCACTGTCCGCCATTTTGTTAAAGGATTCGTAGATAGAAGCATGCTGATAAAGCCACTTCCTGTAATTTTGTCAGAATATCAGAGGTAAAATAATTATAGTGAAGACTTCAGTCTGTCCATCATTTTAGTTGAAGATTTAGTTAGTAAAAAGCCTGGTTCGGAGGAACGTGAGATTACGTCCCTGGATTGGTAATATTGAATAGCATGCACATCATTGACGTTTTTGGAATTTCCCATAGTTACCGTCGGCGCGCAAATGTAGGTGTGCATACAGCCCTTAGTCTATGAGGAAACTTCACAGATCCAAGTCGAACCTCTAGATCTAGACCAAAAGACAGGCTTGAACTAGATTTAAAACTGTACAAAATACAGAGACTACGATAGCTTAGTTGGTTGGATAGGTACGTGGTGATATTTATCGCCCCAAAAGTTGTTACCCAGTTCAGAGACTTCCAAACAACGTGAAAATAATTTCCTTTGATGAAGAACGGCTGGAGTGAGTTCTTTAATTATCGATTAAATTGCCATTGTTAATACATCTTCCTCTTTATTTATATATAGGCTGATGCGCTATCTAGTATCTAGTCCAGATCCTATAGTTTGCAGCCTCTCAGCTCAATATATGTCGTCAGAGCCTTTCTGATGGCATCGCGTCCCAGGCGACTTAATCGAGTGTCGAGCGCATCATTTTCAATTATCCACCCAGACTGCGCCATCCTTCATCATTTCTTCTATGGCGCACCGTGATTACAAGTTTAATTAGCGTTTTTAAGACCAGAGATTTGCATTCATTTCGGTGAAAGATACCCCAGGTTTTTGGAAGCTAATAAATCTCACTGGGGCTCTTCTGTCATGCCGCTTCACCTTTTTTTTTTTTNTTTTTTTTTTTTTGGGGGGGGGGGCGGATTTTGGGATTCCCTAGAGAAACACATGCTGCAATTATGATGGCCAAAAAAAAATAAATGAAATTAATCATTTTTAACATCGTACTTTGCTGCCGAGTGTGAGGAGAGAAAGTGATTGGGTGATGTGGGCGTCGACTTGGTTCGAAGTCGTGGGGGAGCTAAGGAAGAAAAGATTGAAGCGATCTTGGGAGGGGGGAGGGGGGAAGGAGTGACAAGGAAAGAGCAAGAGAAGGATTTTATTATATGCTATGATGTCTTCTCCCGTAATGGAGGATGGGATGGGGGGGGGGGGGTATTTCCCNTTCCCCCCCCCCCCCTCTAGATCCACAATGGTGTACGCCCATGTCAACAGGAGAGACAGTATGCTTGCATATTATGCGTGCTGCTTCTCCGCAGAATTACAGTGCAGAGGTATCAATTTGTGTTTTACAACACCCGAGGCGTCGCCGACTGACAAAGGACATTAGAGTGAAAAATGGGCGGTGTGGGGACTCTGGCGAAGGGCTATAAAAATTAAAGGCGTGAAAACACCAGTTACAGGGATGTTGATTGAGAGAGCCAGGGTCACATGATGGATGTCCAATGCCCCTCTTAGAATTGCCTGCAACATCTTTATCCTCTTTCCACATATTTTTTCCATGGTTCCTCCCGTCCGGCCCTTCTTTTCCAAGCGCTCATTGTATTTTTGGTTGGTATTGCATCTATTATGCATCAATGAGAGGACTGTGAAGTTTAGCTGATTCACGGTTTGTTTTTGAGTAAAAGTGAAAGCCAATCGTCGTGAAAAGTACGTATGTCTAAATAGATAATTCACCTTTCCGAATTAGTCAGGCCAGGACAGACAATCAGAACCATATTTGCCATAGCTCTAGAAGGGGGTTCGTAAGCGTGAACAGTATGAGTTTTTGGTAAACATACGTTGTTGTTGTGAAACCAGAGCTGCGAAGGAACTAAAAAGTGACCGTCGGTTGGCCTAGTTAGAAACATTGATAGTTTTGTTCTAGCTTTTCGGAAAGGTCAATTGTGATTATCTTGGAACTTTTCGAAATTTTCATCGGTTCTTTTTGTAGTGTGTGTTCTTTCAGTCTTTAGTCTTATTTAAACCGCTGTAGTGCGCTTTAGTCTTCTAGAACCCATTATTCCATATTTCGGTACATAAGTTTGAAGAATGTATCTTTATGATGATTTACGGAATTTCCCCAAGAACCAACGCACTTTACATTATGGCATATATAACCACATAATGATATTTGTACTTAAAAGTCACACTTTATCTCTAATACTTTATTCAATAAAGCCATAAGTAGAAAAAATACTTTATTTAACAGTAAGTTTACTCTTAGGTCTTAGAAGGTTAATAGAAGGTTAATATTCTAGCTTTGTTGGGAACTCCTGCTGTTATTCCAAGGGCTTCAAAGGAGTGGACTTGGTACATTGTGTAGTCTACATGTGGTGAAAGTGAGCGGTCTCATGTGAGCGGTGGTAGTTGTAGCTGTGTAGTGCTCACGGTGGAGGTAGTCACCAGTCGCCTGTCCCTCTTTGCTCACTCTCTGAAAATCGATGTCATTCAAGGTCCTCGCCTTTCGTGACACCCGAATGTATGTGTCACGCCTCTCTCTCTCTCTCTCTCTCTCTCTCTCTCTCTCTCTCTCTCTCTCTCTCCCTTTCTCCCTTTCTTTCTCTTTCTCTCTCTCTCTCTCTTTCTTTCTCTCAGTCATACTGCCTTCTCCTGTTCGTAATACAATAGTCATCATTTATTTTTTTCATTTTCTGTTCATCTGCCTATGCACTCTCTCTCTCTTTCTTTCTTTCATTCATTCTTTGTCTCTCTCCCCCTTTCTCATCTTCTTCTCCTGTTCGTAACACAATTGTCATCATTTATTTTTTTTTCTGTTCATCTGCCTGCCTCTCTCTCTCTCTGTCCCTTTCGCACTCTCTCGCTCGCTCGCTCTTGCAAACTTGTCCTTTGTTCGTAACAAAACAGCTACCATTCATTTATTCCTTCTCTTTTCTTCTGCCTGCTGTCTTTCTCTTTCTATCTATCCTTCTCACTCACATTCTCTTTCTCTCTATCTTCTTGTGTGCTATCTTCGTTCATTCACTTTCTATCCTTCATCCATTTTCTGTCACTCATTCCCTCCCTCACCCTTTCACTCGTATTCTTCCGCCTTCTGTTTGTTATTTTCACCCACATAAATACCCGAGTCTGCCCTCTGCCCCTTCTAATTTAGACCATCCCCGTTAACTCACTTGATTAAGATGCGAGGTTTTTTACACAGGGCTGAATGAGCGCTTCAATTACGGCAAAAAATCAAAAGATCCAGTGGCCCTGAACTCAATTTGTAATCACCCGTTCTCTCTCTCTCTCTCACTCTCTCTGTGTCTCTCTCTCTCTGTCTCNTCTAATTTAGACCATCCCCGTTAACTCACTTGATTAAGATGCGAGGTTTTTTACACAGGGCTGAATGAGCGCTTCAATTACGGCAAAACATCAAAAGATCCAGTGGCCCTGAACTCAATTTGTAATCACCCGTTCTCTCTCTCTCTCACTCTCTCTGTGTGTCTCTCTCTCTCTGTCTCTCTCTCTCTCTCTCTCTCTCTCTCTCTCTCTCTCATATTTACTCGCTCACTGTCTCACTGCTTGTTTGCTCATGCGTTGAGTTTTATTTACCTTAATGGCAAATGACGTTGTCTACCCTTAGTTATTCATCTGTTTGTCTTTCTCTCTGTCTGTCTGCCTGCCTGTCTGTCTGCTCTCTCTCTCTCTCTCTCTCTCTCTCTCTCTCTCTCTCTCTCTCTCTCTCTCTCAGATTTCCAGAAGCATCTGCAAGAAATACCACCCACTGTCATACGATTTGGTTATTTTCTAATCGTTCATCCATCCATCCATCCATCCATCCATCCATCCATCCATCCATCCATCCATCCATCCATCCATCCATCCGTCCGTCTGCGTGTCTGTTCGACATTTTTTGGCCCTTCCATGTGTCTTTCTGTGCCTGGCCCTCTGGCTATTTTTTGGTTTATTTTTATGGCCATCTGTCGGTCAACATGTCTGACTGTCATATGGAGATGTACCTATCTGATTAGTTTTTCTTATCTTATGATTCAGTCCCCGGTCATTTCTTCCCCTCCTTTCATTTCTCCCTCCCCCAGAAACGTTCACAACGTACAAATGCAACATGTAACGCCACTTGCATGGGAAAAAAAGCATACCATTGCACAAGACAGAATCCTATCTTTTTATAGAGAAAACATGCTCACACATGGAGAAACATTTTTTTTTAAAAATCGCTCTTCTCATGTCGGTCTTTCTGTCGCTACCGCCCCCCCCCCCCCCCNTCAGTCTCGACCCTTCGTGTCCCTCCTTTTTCTTGCCAACTTCCGATTTCCAAGCCCAGACCAGTGCAATGACGTTGATGGACGAGCCAAGGGGACGCAACCCAGGCGAAATGTTGTCACTAATGAACCCTCTCTCATTAGACCGTATTCAGAGCGCGTGATATGCTAATTAGGCTTGGGGCCGAGCCCCATCCATCTTTAATACGTCTCTCAGCTGTATTTTAATCCCACTCTTACTCCCCCCACCCCCACAT
>JAWQUT010000621.1:170335-195843 GCA_033807755.1 Ellobium chinense | reverse complement strand
AGAGAGAGTGACTGGATATGTGGTTTGGGGTTTTTACCAGCACATCATGTTCAAACCTTTTCATCAACTGCCTGACGACATTTTGATGTGGACGTACTACGATCTCTTAATAATAATAATAACAATAATAATTATTATTATTTTGTTATTACAATAGTAATACTGGTAAAACTCCAGAGTTTTGGTCACCCGAAAGTGTTACGCTATAGTCGCATGTTGTCTATTTTGCACATTAAGTTAATAAGGGACGCAAAGCGATTCAAAGAGGGACCAAGTTGTGACCTCAATAGTTTATGTCCTGAAAAGATACATGCCCAGTGGTTTATGGCAAAGTTACCTGGCAGTGGTAGTGCCTAGATTTAGAACCATCGTGAATCTTCATCCTTCCTTTTGTCTTTTCTGCTGGCTAAGTCTTTCTGTTGCTCGTTTTTTTTTTTTTNGAGTTGGGGATTTTTTTTTTTTTTTTTGCTTCTCGTTTTTTCTTTCTTTTTTTTTTGTAACTGCCCTCCTGCTAGTCTTTGAGCACATGTCGTCTTCACAGTGATGTCCCCCAAATGCATGTCAACTTGGCGTGTCCACGAGCTAATTCTATTTGGTCTGTGGAGAAGATGGCGGGGAAGGATGGTCCATAGGGAGAACAGAAGAAAAGAGAAGGGAGGGGAAGGAAGTAAGAAGGAGGGGGCNNNGGGGGGGGGGGGTGTCGAGGATTTTCTCTTTTCCTCAAAGGGTATAAGCCAGAGGAGACAGGCTTAATATGGAAAGATGAGCTGCAGTGTACAGCGAGGCGATGCGATGGGAAGAAAGAAGATACTGAGAGACAGAGAGAGATAGAGTGATTGAGAGAAAGAGAGAGAGAGAGCAGTTCTGTACAAGAGAGAACGCAGCAAGATAGAAAATGGTTACAGAGAAAGCGTTACAGTAGAGAAAGAATTACGCGAGAGAAAGAGTTACGGGAGAGCGAGGAGTTGGATTAGAAAATTGGAAAAGTTGGATGAGAGCCTGAAATGCGAACGGCTATGTCAGTTTATCCTTTAGTGAAAATGCATTAGGGAGCGAGAGATGAATGTGTACGTAGACAAAACATTGCGTTGGTCCCTTCCAAACCAAACGTCTCACGGAAAAACACGAAGTTGTCGTCGAGCACCGTCAGATGGATGCGAATGCCATCAAGCAGATGAATGCTTCCGACTTAGAATACCTCGTGCTTGGCAGTCACAATAAAGAGCATCTCTAGGCATTGAAAACTCCAGCGAGTTATTAAATTGCATCGATTTTGTGGTTGTTGTTGTTGCGTACTCGTATGTACCGATGTTTGTTTTTTTTTGGTTCCGTTTTCTGTGTCATTCAGCATCAAAACCTCGAAGAGTTATTAAATTTATCGATCGTTTTACTTGATGTGTATTTACCGATTTTTAGCTTTGCATCCAATACCATCCATTAGTTCACTCCCAGCATCGAGTACCTACCCCGAATTTGGTCAGTATAATTAAATGAGTGGATCATTTATTCTCTTTTTGGCTGCATAATTCATTTTCCAATATCTGACTGTTTTTCTCTGTCTCTCTTTCTTTCTTTCTCGCTCTCTCACTCGCCTTCTCCCTTTCTCACTTATCCATCCCTCCCCCCCCCCTCTGTCTGACTATATATATCTTTATCGATATCATATATATATATATATATATATATATATATATATATATATATCCCTGACTATGGTCTCAATCCTTTGAGTCTCATTCACCCCCGTGGGTATTCAAATTGCTGGCTGGTTTAAACAGAAAATTACCTTTATTTGCATAATGCGAAAAGTTTTACAAGTTTATTGAATCTAGGCCAAAGGCCAATCACCGTATATGTATAGCATAATTTGCTTAATAACTTTCATGAATATTCAGCTTTTAAAAACATTGTATGTGTGTGTCCGTGTCCGTCTGTCTGTCTCTTTGTATGCGTGTGTATATGCCTTTCTGTCAGTCTGTCAGTCTGTCTGAATGATAGTTTTATTACCGTTTCGCTCGCACTCACACCCACTCTTTCCTTCCCATCCATTCATCCTCACCTTCTCCCTCACTCTTTTTTTTTTCATTTCGTTCCATCCCTTCAAACGATGATAGTGGATATAAAATAGAGCAAGGCAAAGCAAGTAACCTCAGTGCCTAGACTGCTCATTTCCTTTTCTGTATTAAGTCGACATTCGGTTCTAAATCGGACCTTTTGACCCGCCTCCGTCTGTATTGGCACAAAATAAATTCTGACGAGAGGCATTCCTCCTTCAGACAGCTTTTTTGTTGTTGTTGTTTTTTTTTACAAGTATACAATTTTCACATCTCTTCTGAAATGCAAAACAGAAAGGAAGAATTTCAAAGATAAAAAAAATGAAGACGTCCAACACAAATCGTTTTAAAAAAGGACAAACAAAAAGAAAAAAGAACCTTGAAAAGAAATGAGGTCCCCCTCGTATGTCGACACCCCAAAAGCGTTTCAGCGTCGCCATTAGCAGGCATACATTTATATAGCGCTATTACCAAGGATATTACGAGGGAGGTTGGATTTACTGTCGCTCCAACGACACATGGGGAATGGAGGAAGAGGGGGTGAAACAGGGCCTACTCCGCTAAGAATACGTATTATCGTTTCGTATTGATCTTGATGGATCACTCAAACAGAGACAGGGCAAAGACGGGGAGAGTGAGAGAGAGAGGAAGAGAGCGAGAGAGAAGAGAAAGAAAAAAAAATGAATATTTTAACCCTCTCTCGTCCAGTGTGGGGATGGTAATCTTTGCGATTATGTTGGAAGGCAGAGTAGCCATTACCACCCTATCCCAAGAACTGTTGACGATGGTTGGAGATGCTGGGTGTGAAATGCTGCTCTTTTTTGAGGGTCGAAATTCGATATTGTTGTTAGGACTTTAAATAGAGGTATCAATAGAGAGCTTACGATGTGAGAAGTAGGCTACGCGTGAAGTGAGTAAGGGGGGAGGGAGGAAGAAAGAAAGAAAGGAAGAAGGAAATTAAACTTTAAGGCTTCCATAACGCATCCGTCAAATTCTGACGGATTGGCGCACCTTTACATAACTCTGTGACATTTACATAACTCTGTCACATCACCAAAACATGCAACCGTTTTGTTTTTTTCTAGTTTTTTTTTTTGTCGTTGTAAGTGTGGACGCTGGTAGTTGACATCTTAATCCTAAGATGAAACGCCGTTTTGTGATTGACACGTCTTGACGCGAAGTTAGAAAGCTGAGATGAATTGCAGTGACTCAATTTTGACGCGGACTTCCGTATAGACTTAGACCTTTTCATACCCCTTTCTGTTACGAGTGCTTAGTTCTGACTTCATCTTGACTTCGACATTTGAGAACTTTAAGCATTAACGATGAGATCTTTTGCCATTGTATGAAATACGTTCGTGTATCGTTACTTCCTTAGTAACATGTAACATGCAGAGTTATTGTATTCTTANTGGGGAATGGAGGAAGAGGGGGTGAAACAGGGCCTACTCCGCTAAGAATACGTATTATCGTTTCGTATTGATCTTGATGGATCACTCAAACAGAGACAGGGCAAAGACGGGGAGAGTGAGAGAGAGAGGAAGAGAGCGAGAGAGAAGAGAAAGAAAAAAATAAATATTTTAACCCTCTCTCGTCCAGTGTGGGGATGGTAATCTTGGCGATTATGTTGGAAGGCAGAGTAGCCATTACCACCCTATCACAAGAACTGTTGACGATAGTTGGAGATGTTGGGTGTGAAATGCTGCTCTTTTTTGAGGGGCGAAATTCGATATTGTTGTTAGGACTTTTAATAGAGGTATTAATAGAGAGCTTACGATGTGAGAAGTAGGCTACGCGCGAAGTGAGTGAAGGGGAGGGAGGGAGGGAGAAAGAAAGAAAGGAAGAAGGAAATAGAATGTTAAGGCTTCCATAACGCATCCGTCAAATTCTGGCGGATTGGCGCACCTTTACATAACTCTGTCATATTACCAAAACATGCAATCGTTTTTTTACTAGTTTTTTTTTTGTTTGTTGTTGTAAGTGTGGACGGCTGGTAGTTGACATCTTAATCCTAACACGAAACGTCGTTTTGTGATTGACACGTCTTGACGCGAATTTAGAAAGCTGAGATGAATTGCAGTGACTCAATTTTGACGCGGACTTCCGTATAGACTTAGACCTTTTCATATCCCCTTTATGTTCCGAGTGCTTAGTTCTGACTTCATCTTGACTTCGACATCTGAGACCTGTAAGCATTAACGATGAGATTTTTTGCCATTATATTATGAAATAGGCTCGTGTATCGTTACTGAATGCACCCTTAGTAACATTTAACATGCAGAATTACTGTATTCTTACGATGATGAAAGGTGTCATCATTAATAAATATCTTAAAGGCAAATGGTGCATATTCGCTGTGAGATATTGCTCTAACTCACCTCCCCCTCCCCTCCCTCGCCCCAAACAACCCTTACCCTTTCAACTTTATCCACCATCAAACAATGATAACACGAACTCCCGGGAAAAAAAAAAAAAGTTTCCAGATTTTGTTTCGGTGTGCACTAAACTAGTTTGTCGTTTTGTGACGTCGTTGTTCTTTTCACTGTCTTGTTCATTCGTAGGCTTGAAACAAGTGAACGTTTATTGTATATTTTATTATATTACGTATGCTCTACCAGAATATCATTCTCCTCACGTTTTTATTACTTTTACTAAAATCGTGTTTTGGTTTCACTACTGAACTGAGCTTCGCGAGATTTCTTTGGGTAGAAGTTGTCAACATTGCGTGGTGTGTACTTGTATCCATACGTTTATCACTAATTTTGTCCTCATTGTCCATGTTCCTAGACTTATCCGACTGGAAAACTGACCATATTTCTTCTGTCTTCTGTCATTCCAGGTTTCAAAATAACAACAACGATCACGTGATAGACGTCAATTTGGGGGACAGTCTTACCTTCCTGTGTCCACATTACACAGATGGGACAGTGTCGAGCAGTCAGTGGGAGTACTACACAATATACATGGTGAGTGCTGTTGTTGTTGCTGCTGTTGTTGTTGTTGTTGGTGGTGGTGGTAGTGGTGGCGGTGGTGATGGAAGTGTAGTGGAGGATATCGTGTTGACAATACACAGATGGAACAGTGTCTCGCATTCAGCATGGTGAGTTGTCGTTGCTGTTGATGGTGGTTGCGTGGTGGTAGTTTTATGATGGTCTAGAGGTGGATTTAGATCTGGAGTCCAAAGCCGTAACCATTTGGCCTTAAGTAAAGCTTCTTTCTGTCTGCTCAGGTTGACAAGTACAACTACGAAGTCTGTGTGATCAACGACACGAGCAACAAGATTTCCATCTCAAACTGTTCCAATCCAGAGTACCCCAAGTTTTTCACGCTGCTCATATTTGAGTTCCAGCCCATACCAGGAATTCCAGACTTTGAACTGGGCAAGGATTATTACTTCATATGTGAGTATTTGGCAACTCTTTTTTTTTTCTCTCTCTCTGTCTCTCTCTCTCTCTCTCTCTCTCTCTCTCTCTCTGGGTGTATGTCTTTCTTTCTCTTTCTCTCTTTTCAAGTTTCAACTTATATATGATATATATAAAGGAATACTTTGAAATATTTACCCCCTTCTATCTCTCTATCTCTCTCTGTCTCTCTGTCTCTCTGTCTCTCTCTCTCTCTCTCAGGGTGTGTGTCTTTATCTCTCTTTCTCTCTTTTCAAGTTTCAACTTATATACCATTGACTTTGAATAAAGCAAGGATTCCTATTTCATATTATTTACCGCCTTCTAAGTCTCTCTCTCTCTCTCTCTCTCTCCCCCTCTCTCTCTCTTTCACCTATCATCTTTGAGTTTCAACCTAACTGTATGGCAGGAATACCAGAAAACTGGGCAAGAATTGCAACCTCGCTCATAAGTATTTCTCGCCCGTCTTTCTCTCTTCCCTTGGTATATTCTCTTCATAAATGTTGGTGTCTTTTTTTCTCTCCCAGCGACATCTGGTGGTCGGAAGTTTAACATGGACAATCAGTATGAGGGAGCGTGCAAGGAACACAATATGAAAATGGTTTTAAGAGTGCGGCCGAAAACGACAGACAGCACAGGTCAGTTTTTCAACCCTTGTATATTATTAATCAATTACCGGGCTGTGGTTTTGTTTAGAGGGGGTGGGTCAGGTGATGAGTGAGGAGGTGGGGGATCTTAATAAATTTTGGAAATAATATCAATTTATTAAAGCTGTATGGAAGTGCTGTTGTTGTTGTTGTTGTTGTTTGGGCAACACTACACTACAGTGGTCAAAGCTTAATGGTCCGACAGAGGAACTAAATGAGAAGAAAGACATCATGAGAAACTTCCATAATTCCAGTTGAATCGCTCGATTCACACCAGAGCACACACAGAAAACATAGATGCCTGCCTGGTCTCTCATATAATTATCATTATATCATAGACCTATAGAGGCATGTAGGGTAAATACTGGTGTTACGGGCTCACGGTGATAAATGACTTCCACAAGTGGACCCCCATGTTGCACAAGTCATTTTGGCCTAAGTCATTATATCAGTCATTATGTGTTTATATTTCAGAAGGTGGTGGGTCAGACACCGGTAACAGTGACAACAACCCGCCAAAGACGTCCCATCCAGCCAAGCCTTCACCAACAACACCATCAACAACCACCAGTAGTACTACCACCACCACCACAAGAACCACAACATACAGACGGACCACCCAGAGGCCTTCACATAGCAAACCAACAGGTGGGTGTTGCTGTAGTGAAAAGCCTCTTTCTCTTCTTTCTTTTTTTTTTTAATTCACCTTAGGCTCTCCACCCATCTTTTTTGCTCGTCTACTTTCTCTCTTTCTGTCTCTCTCTCTCACTTTCTCTCTCCGTCTGCGGCAGTCCCCCATGTCCCTCCCTTCTACAGTCTTGAGACACAGACAGCGTACGACGACGCCAGCTAAGTCAATAGATCAAGGGACATAACCCAAAAATAAACCACTGAGTCAGAGCAGTATGCTCAACAGTTATTTCCCTTCCACAGAAAAAAGTGTGTGAAGATCCTGTGGCGCTATCTTTCTTTCTTTCTTTCTTTTTTTCTTTCTTTCTTTCTTTCTTTCTTTATCTGTGTTTTTAGATCTATATTTGGCAAAATTCTCAAACATTTCCAGGGTGAGATTGGGTATGCTTTAAGAGCGAGATCTGAGAAGAGAAGGTTCCACTGAGAGAGATCTTGCCTATTGTCAGTGAACTCTCCCAAGAGTGATTTTTTTCTTCTTTTCTTTTTTTTTTAAATTCTCTCACCCTATCCCTAACCCTGCCCCAACACTGACCTCAGCCTTAATCAAAAACATTTTGAGAGAGTTCCTGGCTTTTCCCTAAGTTCTTTCCCTCCCATGGGATTGCATCTAAGCCACAGTTCACCCTGACGATTATCATTAACCACAGCTCTGCCTGTTTTGTGTTTTCCAGAAAAGCCAAGTGATGGTGATACAGTTCCCGGCTCCGATGGCTTCCCAGATGATGATACCATCATTCATGCCGGGGATGGTCCAAATATGAATTCAGGCGTCATCGCCGATGACAACGGCATGGGCAATTCCGCCGTTTTCCTTCATAATCAGCACAGACATTCGCTCCAGTGCTTTTCTGTTTTAGTTGTGAGCTTGTTGATATCAGTACTATTCTTAGTCCGGTAGTACCAAGTGTGTGTATGATGGTTGAAAAAAACCGCGTGAATGTTGTTGGTTTTTGTTTTTAATGATGATATGACGAGTAGAATCAGCTGGACCAAAGCCTTGAGACTGAAGTAGTCTAGTTACTTTTCTAAACTTTGGGAGGTTTCGGTACATTTCTTGCATTTCTGAGTCGCTGAGTGGAGCATGGGTTCTCATCTTACATTTTTCTGTAGTTTCAGTTTTTATATGTAACAGCTTTGGACCTATGTTCCCATAGAGAAATGTTGTCTGATATGAGCCTTACATGTATTCCTCTGATGTGTGGCATGTAAGAGGGTGCCTCAAGGCTCCTAGTATAGAATTGTCAAAGCTACTCCCTACTACCAACAGTAGCTCAGTAAAGTGACACCTGATTTTTGTGTGAATTATATGTCAGACTACCAGTAAACTTTAATGTAATTCATGAGTACAGAATCATCAACAGTTACTCCCTACCATCAGCAATGGCTCAGCAAAATGACCCCAGTGCATTATATTTCACATTATCAGTAGACTTTCATGTAGTTCATAAAAGCATAACATATGCTGGCTTTTGTTAGCCTGATGCTATTCTGAAATTCAAGCAGTGACATCACGAGTTATAAACCTGTGACACACCTGATAATACTGATGTAAAAGTTTCATACATTCCGTTACCATCATTATGGACATGACATATTGGAACTTTGGGTTTTTTTTCCGGGTAGTCCATGACTTTGGTCCAGCAGATGCCTGTACGTGACTAAATTATTCTCTGACTGTGCTGCATGTTTTAATGACATATTGTAAATGACTTGATGTTGACCCACAAGAAAAATACTTTGATATTATCAGAATCATTCTGCCTGAAAAATTATTAAATGAGACTGGCTGGACTAAAATGATGACAAAGGTGGGATAAATCTTATTTGTACTGCTTTTTGTTCAGCCAATCTCAAATGATGATATGTCGTTTGTGACATGTTTCCAGAACACACAGAGTATGCAGGAGATAAATATTAGAACCTCCAGATTTCTGCAGTCAAAAGTTCAGATTAATGTCTTAACCCTAGCTTCATTTAGGTCTAAAATGCAACTTAAAACAATATTACCACCTCTCAGTTGCTAGTAAATATATTGGTTTTTAGAACGTCCAATTCTATTAAGTTAGAATGATTTTGATCTCTAGGAAATGATTGCAGAATTATTAAAGAATCTGTGCCCCTGAAATAGAACAGAAAATTTGGGCCGTAGTTTGGCATTCAAGAGCTATTAGGTGTCCAAACCAACCAGTTTTACCAAAGGCCACAAATGGACATGTAATTCTCAAGATAACCTGGTTCAGCATTATTTTTTCAATGTGTTGCAATAGTCCTGTCATCCACAGTAGATGTTAATGTGTATTACAGGGCTTTTGCATCATATTCTCGATGTAGTCTATTGAGTTGTGTGGACAGCTCAAAAAGAATAACTTAGTGACCTGAACGTTCAAAGTTTCTTGAAGATTGAAAGCTCTGTGTGTTCTAATTGAATTCTGCATCAATGAAGACCCTTGTCACTGTTGATTATATTTTGACTCCTAGCTTTAGTTTTTGTTTGCGTATGCTATGTTAAAATGTTACAGTAACTGTAACATATGTAGTTGCGTTCATCTGTTGACCACAGAAAAAACAGAGAAAGAAATCCATTTTGATAAGATCAGTTTGCTGTCTCAGCAGCATCCATCAATTTGTGTTGCTTTAAGTGTTCTTGATTTTTGATGTATGTAACTCATTTACCTTTCTTTTGTTGATAGTAGCTAAGATTATATGATTGTTGCCAAAGTTTCACCCAGTGGCGTGTTAAATAAATACTGGCTGCTTTGAGCAAAGAGCCAAGCTGTTCCTTTATTTCTAGTGAAAATTTTGCACATTAGCAGTCAATGTATTTTAATTATACCATACCATACCATGGGATTGCCAAAAAATCAGACATATTTCTCATATCTTCCCAAGTTTCATGGGTTAATCTTTATAGCAGTATAGCCGGAGAGATTTATTTGATATGCTAAGCCACAGATGTATATTATCACCAGCTTTACTATATGATCAATCATAGTAAAATTTGTAAATCCCTGCCACAAAGCAGTGAGTCATCACCCCAAGATTAAATTAATATCCTTGTATTTAAATCTTTTCAGACCAGACAAATAGTTGAAAACAACAGGACTTATGCAAATTAGAGTATAATTTTTACTTATTTCAAACATAACTCCCTTTTTTTTATATATATAATATCAGTTAACAATACTAGAATTTTGGCTGTATTTTTCTTTCTATTGTATTCTATATTTTTCATTCTTGCAGAACTGGGGATTATGTTCACATTAACACATTCATATCCAGGGAGTTTTAATATACCAGTTTTTTTGTTGTTTTTTTTGGGGGGGAGGGGAGGTTGCTTCCTTTTCAGTGTTTAGTCATTATTAAAGTTATTAAAGTTGTCCTTAATAATATGAATGCCTTCACTGTGTTGTTCTGGTGAAACCCATTCCTTCATCTTCATACTCACATTTAGTGCATTTGTATTGAAAATTATGTGTGACAAGGACAACAAATGACATGTCATTTTCAAATCTGAACGCGCATAACTTGCCAAGTAACTTTGTGATTTATTTGTTGTCATTTCTTGTATGCCGTGTACATACATGTATTGAATTGTTCTCTGCCCTGATTCGACCAATCATCTTGCTTACTTGTTTAAAATGCTGACCAATGAATATAAATATTTATGTATCTGTGATTCTGATTGGTTGTTCACGGCATGGCAGTGGTATGGCAATGTTGTAAGAAATGTCAGACTTCTACATTGTGTAAATTTCATGGCTTGTTGTTTTGTCCTGGAGTTCAAGGTCATGACACATGATATTGACCTACTTTCTCTTTTTTTCTTTCTATTATTTATATTTTCCTTGTGTCACTAATTCTGTAAAAGTTTCATCAACTGGTTTTTAAATTTCATTGAAGAAAACAAAGCAACTTTCAAGCTTTTAATGGATACCTTGCACCAAGACCAAGGAAGCATAACTTTGGCCTAAGTTTATTTCATGGTTATGTCCCCTACATATTTTTGTTTTAGTTTGCTAAAATGTAGATTTTAAACAGAAAGTATGACTTATCAGCCATTTAATTGTGAGCAATTAAATATGAATTTGTTCACGAATAAGGGCAAAGGTTGTATAGGCCCTTCTAAACCTCTGTGTAGGTTGGGGACATCATTTGTACTTTCTGCGTTTTCAAATTAAGTATGGAGTAACCTGTAATCTTCAAACCAGAAGTTTTAGTACTTTGGAATTGAATTCATGGTCAATCAGCAGTCTTCAGCTGCCTTTAAAGGTTTGGTGCAAGTGTTCTAGCTTCAACTGAAAAGAANTTGTTTGTTTTTTTTTTTGCATGACCAATTTTCTTGAAACTCTGCCTTTTGTGTGGGAACCTACAGTCGTTCTCACACTGAGCTCAACACTGTTGCCTGACTGATTCACTACAATGACTCAGATGACTGGAATGAATGAATGATTGATTGATTGACTGACTGATTGATTTACTGTGATTGCCCATGTTATGCTAGAGTGAATGACTGATCATTGCATGGTTGATAAATTGTCCGATTGCTTGCATGTTTAGGATAATGGGCATACATCTATTATTTTCACATTATAGTGATACACTTGGTTATTTATAGATGTAATCGACATTTTTAAGTTAGCCTCAAAGCAAGAATCAGGCCAAATACTAGTTCTCTTCCTTGATTTCTCAGAATCATGTGTTTTCTCTTCATGAATACCAGATAGCTTCTTTTCAATTTGTGTGGCCATTTTTTTTTGCTTTGACTCAGTTATCATTGCAACTGCTCAGGGCAAAAGAGTACTAGCTTAACAATGATTATATAGTCAGAAGAGAGGTTTATGCCCTGAGCAGTCAACCACAAGTTGCTGGGAGTGTAGATATAACATTTCAGTTGTGAGCATATTTACACTCACAGCATTGAAAAATTTCTGCATAAGTTTACACTGAAGTGAAATCAGTTAATGTTTATTATTATTATTATTATTATTTATGATCTGATTAGAGCTAATTTTCCTTCTCTTCAATCGACACAGGTCACTGTTGAATGTCATATTAATTTATTTGATTTGTAATATGTCATTGTTATTATTGATTATTATCAACAGCCATTGTTACCGTGTGCATTTGAATGCTTCTTGTACATATATCCATGTCTGTCTGATAAACTTTGTGAAAATTCTTGTCAGATTTGTTGCACTTGATGTAAATAGCTTGATTTGGTATGTGATGAGAGAGAATGGTTATGTGTCGGGGCAGATGAAGGAGGGAGGATTCACCCTCATGGTATAGTTGAATATGGTGGGGTCATTCTTTGCTTACAAGCAATGTCAGTGCATATCTGTGTTTGTGCATCTATGCAGTGTCAAGCTCAGATCCACAAATTAGTACCTCAAGTTTAAGAACTGAATCAGAAATGAGATGTGTCTTGGAAAAGAGGACACAGGAAATAAAAAGAAACAAGGTTAGCCAGAATCGTATGCAAGTCGTTGGTTTCTGATGATATGACAGTGCACGTGGTTGGAGAATAAGAATAAATGATGTTTACGCCATATCACTGAAATTCCAACATATCAAAACAGACAGCTTCATCACCACGATTTGTTATTTGTATAGTTTTTCTTTTCCTTCAGCATCCTTTTATCCCTGGGCTTGTGTGAATGGAATTCTAATGATCTCTTGAGTGCAGGTCAACAAATACAGTATCTTATCAAAGTCACCTTAAAGAGAAAGAATGAGCATACATTTGGATAAATGCCAGCCTTTCCTGATTCTCAATTTAATATTAGTAGGCTTTTTTGCAAATTGAAATTTATGAGGTTCAAAGATTCTGCTGCCAAATAGTGGAGATTTATACTTTTTGAAAGTGTCTAGGAATTTTTCATTGCATTTCTCAAACTCTGTTAATTTACTCACAAGAAGTGTGCCTTGTTGGCTAGGAAAGTTGAAGTGAGTAAATCAATTTTAACCTGAAGTTACTGTATTAGAATTTCATTGAAACTGAAAAATTGGCTTTTTGATGCCACATACATAGATATTTTTACATCATGTGTGGAACATAGGAGAAAGAGAAACTTTGGTGTGTGATGAAGTTGAAAGTTGTGTAGTGATATTATGAATGATTCTGTGTTGACCTTGTATGAGGTTCTCATTTGAGGGAGGGAGATAGAATCTGTGTATGTTCTGCGATTGCGCTGTCTACTGGTTTGCATAATAAGTCTATTTGTTCTTTGCTTTGCTGGAAAAGTGATTTTGAAATGGATGTGTTAAGTGAAAGAAAGAATGTTTGCCACAAATGTATCACATTTATCTACATGTGAGAGAAACCTGATTCAGTGTATTTTTTTTGTTTTTTAGATTTTTTAATAATGAATAATGCTAAACAGTTTTATTATTTCATCACCTTAATGCAGGTAAATCTTTTAATTTTTTAATTTTTTTTTTTTTTCAGTTTTTGCATTTGATCATTATAATTTTGTGCACCACTGATAAAGCTGAATCAAGTTTTGGAAAGGTCTTGACTATCCTAAGTTGGCACTGCGAATGTTGAAAAATAACAACAGTAATGGTCACATGAAAGTTCATTTGCTTCCTCATTTAAAGATCATGTTCATTAATATTTGCATTTCAAAGATTGACAAAATATGTAGGGGGATAGCAGCTTGTCTTCCTTCCAATCTTTTTGCAAAATAAAACTCCATCATTTTCATACAGTCAAGCATGAATACCTCGAACATACCCTGAAATCATGATTCCCTTTAAACAAAATATTCAGACCTGAATTAGGTTTGTACTTTAGGTGTTCCTCGAAATATGACAAACTCAAACAAGGCATGGTAGGTCTTGAAGAATTCAAGTTATGCATGCTTGACTATACATAGTTCAAGCAACTTCCTTCCATCGTGTTGCATAGTGTGAATTTTGTTGCCCAAGAGCCAGTTTCGCTTAACATAAGTTTGAAAACTTTTACAGGAGAAAGAAAAAAAGAACGAGCAAAATAGCTTTATGACATGCATCTGACAGAAGTAATGATGGGATAAGAAATAAGCCATATATACAGATAATAATAACAGCAACTGAGTGGTGTGCACGAAAATGAAGATATGTGAAACTGGCTCTTAGCTAACAATTTGCTATTTGATTTTCACAACTAAATAGCTCAGGAGAATTATTCATTGATAAGAATCAATATGCACCCTGGTGTATCTTTATAACTCACTAAATTTCACTTGGCACAATATAGAACTTATGATATGGTAAGTCTCACTTTTTATTTAATCTTGTTTTCAGTGAAAATAATAATTAATTGATAATTACATGATTAATATCATTTCCCCTAAGTGAAAGAAAACAATATTGTTTTTTTCTACAAACAGTTTGAAATAGCCCTGTTTTAGTTCGTTTTTAATAGAAATATTTGAGCATTCTTTTTACCTAAAGAAACATTTTGGGAGGGGGGTGGAGGGGATAGTTAAACCCTGATAACATTTCACCAGGTCAACATGGTGGCCTTGTCTTCTTTAAGTACATGTCTTCATATATCTTGCAGCCAGTCAAAATGAGTCTTATGTCACTAAACTAAGAACTGACACATCAGGCCCTGATGGTGGAGAGTCCATCTGGTATCAGAGTTGAGTTTGTTACAGAAATTGAGAGTAAAATCTTCTCTATACACAAGGATAATTATTTTATGAGTAAATGATCAGGTTTTGAGGGATTGTCTTTCCTCTTTTATAGGCATATTAGATGATTTGTGTAGTATAAAACTGTTCTCCAATCATAAATTTCCTCACAGGGTTTTTTTCCATCAATTGCTTTTTCAAGTAACTATGTTCCTGGCCAGAATAATACAAGGTCAAAACTTTTTTTCACCTAATAATAATAATAATAATAATGCGGTTTATAAGTCTCGTATCCAGGCTAATGCCCGCTCACGTGACTTCACACTATCATTACCCCAGCAGGCCTGATCACTCTAGAACTTTCTCGACCCCCTGGGGAGCATACAGTGCCGCTGCCATTTATAGGCGCTGATCACTAGCATTCTGACAATATCTTCCACTGCCTATAGCCAGGTACCCATTTTACAGATGGGTGGACTGAGGAAAATGAGAATGAAATGCTTTCCCAAGGCACTTACAACATGACAATGGTCTGGAATCGACACAAGTTAAGCTTTCATGACACAGTGATTATTTTATTAAACCAAAAAGTGACTCAAGTCTTAATTTGAAAGGCTGTAGGACATATATGTTAACTTGCATTACAGTTAACACAGCCAAGCATGACTTATGTCTGAGAGGTGATGTGTTGTCTGGGTTTTACATTATGCCGCAGACTATCTGGCTTCAGTATTTCAAGAGAAATAGGCCGCTCTCAGCATTAACTTACCTAAGAACCCTGGTTCCTACAAGGCTACTTAGACTTTGTAGTGATCACTATGGTGTCTAGTTTCAGCTACAGTCAACTTTGCTTAATCACAACTCATCTGCAGTAAGGTAAAGGTTTCAAAAAAAAGGGAACTGCAAATATCCAATGACTTATATATAAGTACAGTATATTATTATGCGGAACACATTGCAAATAAGTGGATGTTGGAATTATTCATGTCCCGATTAAGTGGACTAGACTGTGCAGAGTGATTTGTTTTTAGTTCAAATTTATGGCCATCAGTTTGCAAAAGGTTTTGCATCATGGCTAAGTTGATTCTATAGTGCTTTCAGATACACACAGTCTTTTAGAACACACAGACACATTTATTTTCTTTTGTGATATATTGCCTAACAGTCTTTGAAATACATTAGAGATATGCCCTTTCAAAAACAGTACAAACTCTAGTAACACCTCATCACTTTAGTCATGATTTTGATATAGCAGGTTACAAATTAAGTTATTTGATAATTGATATTATGATTACTCTGGCTTTCTCTGGCACGGGAGACACTGTGTGGGTTTGTGTTTGTAAATATGTTTGCTGGTATGTATGGGTGTGACTTTTCACTGGTTGCTGCACTCGTTGAATATTATAACAAATTCTTAAGATTTCTATAACATAATTTTTGTAAAAATTATTCAAAAAGTGTATGCGCTACACTTGATGAAAATAATAAAAGTTTTAAAAAATGATTTGCTTCTGATTGTGTTGTGATTTTTTTGGTCAAGGGGGCATAACTTTGTCTCTTGGCAGAGTTGTTCATGTTCTTAGTGTAAGCTCAGTGGGTTATAATCCTTATATTAGTTAGCCCACTGCACTGTGTAACCATCAAATCCTTAAACAACATTAGTAGTATTTATTGTAGTTAACGCAGAACATGAACTAATGTTTGGTTTATCCATACAGTCACAGATGACACGAGATAACATCACCATCATCATCTACACCACTACGACATTGTAATCGATATCGGTATCATCACCATTATCATTATCAATCATCATCATGATTAAATCATTCGGTACCTTGTTGCAAAACTCCAGTAAATCTCAAGTCCTTGTGAAATTTACAGCACAGTTTAAAAATACAAAATGAATCTTCCTGAATGAAGCTATCAGAAATGTGGAACCGGAGTTATCTCTTGTTTTTCCACTGCAGAGATCTGAAATTTTAACATATAGTGAAAGTAATTGGATGAAACACTGAAAAGTTGATTTTTAAATTACATGTCATTTCAGGGAGTGTTGCAGAAGGTATTGAAATAAACGGATAAACTTGGAAATTGGTCAACAAAGCATGAACTATTGTATATGTGGTGTGATTTTTTTTCACAAAAAGTTGAAAATGGCTTTTCGCCAGGATCTTACTTTTGCAAAATCCACATGTGGGTATGGGGAACCCAAAGTGACATTTCAGGCCTGCCAATACAAGATATTTGACAGTCTTTCTTCATTTCGGTAGAGAAATATATTAATAATATTGCGGTCTGTAAGTCTTGTATCCAGGCTAATGCCCGCTCACTCAACTTCACACTATTATTACCCCAGCAGGTTTGATCACCCTAGACCTTTCTCAGCTCCCTGGGGAGCATACAGTGCAGCTGCTATTTGTAGGCGCTGATCACTAGCATTCTGATTACAGACAGGTGGACTGAGAAAAATGTGAATGAAATGCTTTCCCAAGGAACTTACAACATGACCGTGATCGGGAATCGAACTCACGACTTTTAGATTTTGAGTCCAACGCCTTAACCACTCGATCGGTCACACTGTAATCGATAATGTTCAAGTAATGAGGGCTTATAACTAGAAGTAACAGCATTTTCGTTTTCTTCAGCGACTTCAAAATTACTGTCCTCTATGCAAATTTTTAAGTTAGTAATAATTTAAGCTTTGAATTTCTTTTGAAAGGACAGTAACTTTTTGGGCAAGAAGTTATTTTTGAGAGTGAAGCTCAACTCGCGAAATTTATGAAACTTAGATACTTACTGGAAGAAAAAAAAACAACACTGATACAATGGACTGTAAAGCAAATAAATATCTTCTGCCATAGCTCCTCCACAATATTAACCTCACTAAAATGACATAAAACATCGTACAACATGCAACAAAAAAGACATTTCAACAACAAAGACAGAAATAAGTTCAATATTGTATTTTATTGCTTCGTAATATGCAAATAATAACCAATAAACAAGAATACATTAAGGAAGGTTATGCATAAAATTGTAAAAATAGCAGTATCATAATGTAGCTTGAATATTTGGGAGTATTTAATGCTATGAAAAAGCGGAAGAAAAACTGTTACTTTACTGTGTTCTGAAAGGCACATTTATGTTATTTAAGTCGCGACTGATATGTTTAATATTGTTAGACAGACAGAAGCGTTGACCAGTCATCCAAACCTCCGCATTATCATCTATCCAGATTTGTTACTTTTGTACATGTAAGGTTTTCTCTACGATTTTTACGTTCGTTATGTAGTCTAAATAAAGCCTATATTTAAATCTTCAGATATGTGTTACTAATGTACAACATGCTTTTCAAATCACTGTTTACCGACCGCCATTAAAAACTCTGCACTTGATTTTACTAGGGCAAGAGAAGAGCACACACTGAGGTAAGTTGTAAATTTCAACAAATCACACACTTAAATTCTGAACCCGGCATTTGCTTTCTCTGTTCCTCACAGGCAGTCACACAATTTTCTTATGTCGAAATAAATGTGTGTAAAGTGCTGTTACTGCAACTTGCTATGACGTTTAGCGCACGCTTCTGTTTTTTTAAGGGGAGGTTTTTAAACTAGGTTTTGGATGATGGTCTAAAAAAAAACTGTAAGTTACGCTTTTATTGTTTTTTTCCATCAGACATATTTTTTTTTTTACAACAACTGGGGTGAAGTCCAGTGGAGATGTGCATGTAAATATTTACATAATAATCAGGGACGTAGCGACCATGTAATCTATGAATCTGAGATTACCAACATTTTATCTTTTTGTCTAATACAATTTGATTAATCTTCAATGTTTTATTAAACATTCAAACATCAAACCCTTCCTATTTCACGTATGAACCATTTACAAGCAAAGACAATATGATTTTCTCAACGTTAGCAAGTTTTCTTCGTCATAAGCTGAGAGCCCATACACCGGGTGGAGGGAAGAAATAAAACTAGTCTATGATGAAGGAGATTCTAGTAGGCCTACACCTTTTTTTTTTTTTATTACTACCATGCTGTCTGGTGTGTTTCCTCCAACCGCACCTTGTGCTCCACCCCGAAGACGAATTTGCAGGAACCACTGAGAGGCCACTTCACAGCCTTGTCTTCGATTCTAAGGTGCTTGCTGCTCTCAGTGGAAGAGTTCTCTCCATTCTGCCCTAAGCTGACCACAGATCTGAAGACCTCCTCAATGTCTTCTTCCACGATGCCAAGAAAATTGTTGTCGCTACGTCTGAACACCTGCACGACCACGTGTCCTTCTAGGCTGGCGGTGCACGAGAAAGTACCTGAGGCAGGAAAAAGACGATCTTGTGAAAAGACCAGAGAAATCGAAGTGCCACCATTACAATATATTATTATGAGATATGGTTGTTTGATATAGCAGGGATGGGGGTCATTGCCATGCAATGGAAAATATTCTGGGGAAAAAAATCGTATTTGAGGAAGAATTTTTCACTATTAAAGTTATCTACTGTTTCACAAAAGCTTAAGTTTATCCACAATTGGGTATCATTCACCCAAAGAATCAATAGTTTAGTGTACAGAGAAGATTTTAATTTCGATTTCTGCAACAAATAAAAATTCGATTTTGGATGGGTATCCTTTTCAGAGCTTGATATCTCAGCAACACAACACTCTTTTTGATTTGTTACAAGACATAATATACAGATGTCATAGTAACTAAGACATTTCCATAGTGTTTCAAGTAATTCACCTAAAGCATGACCACTATCACAACCACCACTACTTCCACCACTATCATCATTTCAGCATCACCACCACCACAACACGCGTCCATAAAAAGGGAAAATAATTTAATGTAACATGAATTAATAGCCAAGAAACATAACTTCGCGAGTCATTTTTCTGATGATACAACCAGAGTAGTTGGCCTTTGACTTCACACTTATTGCTATCATTACTCTTTTGAGTGGGTCGGTAAGTTCATAAGACTGAGACAGAGAGTGAGAGATAGGGAGAGAGAGAGAGAGAGAGAGAGAGAGAGAGAGAGAGAGAGAGAGAGAGAGAGAGATGTATTGGCAAACAATTGACACCGGGTAATTGAATGTCCATATGAAACATTATTCATGCAATGAGTATATTATTATAATACCGTTAATGCAAGATTATTCGCATATTATATCCGATTATCTCAACTGTTACCAAATAATGTGTTTCAGTTTTTAAAAACACATAACCTAACTTACCTTCATAGGTTTTTTCCGCCACAAAAATTCGAGCCTTGACATCTCTGTCCTGGAGGTTTGGCACCTGGCTATCCACTGCCCATTTGATCTTCTCTGTCTTCTCAGAGACACAGACGTTCGTGTCCAATTTTAATGCATGTCCAAACACCGGCGTTGCCTGGGTGATTGCATCAGGGAGGTTCAATGACAGAGGCGGCAGCAAACCGTGTGTCTGGCCATTTTTTATCTCAATGGTCATCTGTGCATCCGTGTCCTTGTCCAGTTTGATATTGTGACCAGTGCTTGAACTGGTAGCGTTGGAGAAACTGCCGGTGAAGAGGTTCTGCAGCGAGTCTTTCGACATATTCTTCCATCGCCACTTCAAGTCAACCTCTCTGAATCGCAGGCGGCCCCAGATGATCTCAAAACGCAGATCTTGGTCGGGGACACAGCCTCTACCCGTGGATCCCGCCCATGTCTTGTGGGCCCAGTTATCGATGTGTCCGCCGATGTCGTAAACGCCCATTTTCAGCTTTTTCTGGAACTTTTTATCACTGCTGGGGCCACAACAACAACAGCAGTAAGGCAAGCAGCTCACTTGGTTCCCCATTTTGATGGTTCTGATGGTTTTGAATCTTAGACTAATGAGAGTTGTAGTGGTAGTCTAAGGTCTTTCACTTCGACAGACGCAAACTCCGAATTTCACTCTTAAAAAGCAGGAGGTAGTGAATTGTGATATCTCAGTAGACTTGTTCAGCTACCATTAGTAAGAGACGCTATGTAGCCACACACCTTCTGAGCCCAACTCACCAGTACATCCATATTTATACCTACCTCGAAAGCCTTCTAGAACTTGGGACACGTGAGAAACACGCCTAATTTTTTGCATAATTAGGGACTTCACCTTTTGTTCCTCACACGCTGACGAATTTCTATAATTTGCTATATATATTTACACGTAAGTTAAACGTGTCATTACCTCATTTTCTTCAAACTCTAGTGAGTTTCTAAAATTTGCATATTATATAAACCAAAAGACGTCGCAATACATACGTTTTATTTATATTTGCATTGTTGGAAGTACGTTTCCCGGAATTTCACTTATTTTTTGTCTCAATTTTCAGCTAGAATTCATTACAATTCCCGATAATTATATTAACACGCACTTTCGGTGCCCCGTGCGGTTGCGATGATATGCACTTGCGCTTGCATAGACTTACTTGCGTCTTTGTCGTATGTCTGTACATGTCTAAACGTTGACCTCAAATTCATGAATCTATGTTTAGCTGAAGTCATTCCCGGAGAAGTGTCACCTGACACTACGTGGCTTATGGAGACAACGAGAGTGTAAGGGAAGCCTTTATTAAACGTTTAGGTCTGCCTGCAAAGGCACAGTGGTCCATTGTGACTCCAAGATCCGTATGAATAGCTTAGAGTGTATGCCTATTTCAATCCTTAGCGCAGTTTTGCTGCGAAGCAGAACTGAACCTATGAAGCAAGAACGACGGGTCTTCGCCCTTTTTTTGTGGCTGAGATCTGGAAAGCGAAAATAACATTCCAATTACTGTGCTTCTGCAATTGTCTCCTATTACTATACTATACTATACTATACTATACTATACTATACTATACTATACTATACTATACTATACTATACTATACTATACTATACTATACTATACTATACTATACTATACTATACTATACTATACTATACTATACTATACTATACTATACTATACTATACTATACTATACTATACTATACTATACTATACTATACTATACTATACTATACTATACTATACTATACTATACTATACTATACTATACTATACTATACTATACTATACTATACTATACTATACTATACTATACTATACTATACTATACTATACTATACTATACTATACTATACTATACTATACTATACTATACTATACTATACTATACTATACTATACTATACTATACTATACTATACTATACTATACTATACTATACTATACTATACTATACTATACTATACTATACTATACTATACTATACTATACTATACTATACTATACTATACTATACTATACNTTCAGCCAACCTGTTTCTAACTACTCAACGTTTTGTTGTAGCTTTTCAGGAATTGTGATGATGCCTACGGATTTTTAAAGTCCATACTCTGTGTTACAGTATCATACTGTGAACATCAAATGTGACCCTACGAACGGATATTGCTAATACCGCATACGTGACTATAAGTGATAATCATGTTCAACTATGATTACCCTGTTGAGAAAGTCAGCCTTCGCCCCTGGCTGGTGTGGTTGTGGTGATTATAGAGTTCACTGTGTGCCAGACCTCGACAAAGATTGGTCTTAGTAACCAGAGACACTCCACTGATCTCTCGTTGTCAGCTGCTGGCGGACTTATATAAATAGGGTCATACTTTAACAGCTTACGGTACCAGCTTGGCAAAGTGCTAAAGTGGTGCACGACGTTTTAATATTACAGAGCTTGCGCATTAACGATAGAATCTTTGTTATCACCGTTACTGTCCCAGTGCTGAACACACCCTTCGTAACTTTCAACATGCGGAGTTACAGTAATTTTTACGATGGTAAGAGATCTTATCGTTAACACTGGAAGCTCTGAATTATCTCAACGAACACATGGCAGTGTGCTGGAATAGACTTACGGTTTAAAAGGGAATCAAATACGTGTACACGTGGGCTCGGTTCTGTAACTAGTCCAGGCATATAGGTTGTAGATTCCTAATTGGAAAAAAATAATGTTTTATCATACATAGTATGCCTTCGGAAGATTGTATGGAAAATTGGCCATAGAATGTGAACGTGCCTGTGAAAAGTTTGCATTCTCTCCTGATTTTGTAAACTCAACTTGAAGTTTGGGTAATTTACTTCATTTCTGCGTAGCTTTCTTTGTAAAGCACACGTCGTTAAGAAACTAGTTAGCTTGGTTACACCTTTCGAGGTATCGGTGCGTAGCTCGAAAATGAAATGAAAGACATACGTTTTGAACATCATGTTAATAAGCTCACTGAAATCTGCAAACTATTAAAGAAGACTGAGAGATAGTGAAATTTCTTGTAAGAGACAGTTGAGAAAACAGTTTATTGGCTCAAAGAGGGAGAGCGGATTAGGCTCCTGTAACCAATATTCCCATACACTCGTACATGTAAACTGGACAGAGAATCTTGCATCAGTTCGCTTTCCTTGAGTTAAATTTGTTTCCTTCAAGCCATTAACCAATAATACAGACGTGCAAAAGTGACACAATTCTTACAAAATTTCACAGAATAATATTCATACAGTACAAATTATGCAGTCATGAGTTTAGACAGACAGACAGATAGACAGACATGCATACAGACAGATAGACAGACAGACAGATAGACGGACGGACGGATGCGCACACAGCCAGAGAGACAGACCGACTGACCTATCGAACTACCAATCGCCCGACGGACGGATGGACTGACGGAGAGACCGAGAGACAGACAGACAGACAGACAGACAGACAGACAGACAGACAGACAGACAGACAAACAGACAAACAGACTATCATTCTCATAACATATTCTCCACTCATGTTAATAACGAATTATTTGTGTGTACGATTGCATTTATTAGTATGCTGCGTTTAACAAAAAAAGAAGTAGTCTAGGCTCAATAGTAATACAGAGCAAGCCCAATAACACCCTGGACCAAGCTTTTGCTGGCGTGTTATCAGAAGCTTTGTGTTATGCGAGGTGCATTATATATATTATGCAGTTGGGACCGTTGAACGAGTATGTGCTAAGCAGGCAACTGTGTTAAGCAATAGTTGTGTTAACAATAATATATATGGTAATAATTCTGTTCTTGTAGACGCGTAAGAGCAACAGAAGATAGATTATGGGCATTGTAGAAGTAAAATTCATTATTATTCTGGTTAAAAAGCCCAGATATCAAGTGCAGACGATGGTTTTGTCCTTCCGATATCGAAATTTTGTTGGTCGCCGAAATTTGAAGAGGAATGTATATTTCATGACTAAAGATAAGTAGCTCACTTATGGATAAATCTCAAGTTCTCTGGCGCAGAGGTTAGGTAGTCTGAACTAGAAAGCCTAATTTTAAACCATTTTCATCTAAATTAAAACTATGAAGTATCTAAATGAAGGACCCCTATTGTAAAAAGCTTGTAATTTTTGCACCAAATCTACGGACTAGTCTTGGCCATCTCGGAATGTTCCTGTGGTTTGAGAACATCTGATACAATAGCCCACAGAGGTTTTTACAATTTGGCTCTTGCAACCTTTGCCATCTTCAACTCCAACCTGTCAGGTAAGAACCTGTCGCTTCCTCACCAGCTCCCCCCCCCCCCTTCCTCTTTACTCCTCTAAATCTTTCTCTAGGGTCACATTCCCTTCTAGAAGAGACGGCAATCAATATCCAGGGCTCTCCCATCCTGTGTTGTGTTAAGTTTAGATTAGGGCTAGAGTTACTGAGGAAAAAGCACCTAATGACACTTCAGGTTTCAAGTTTATTTATTTAGGCGAAAGCCAACCACATACATTGTAATGTCACATCAATAGATGTGTTAGGGGAAAAGAAAGGGGGGAGGGGGNGTTTCACAAAAGAGCAAGTAGTCTAGGCACAATAGTAATACAGAGCAAGCCCAATAATACATTGGACCAAGCTTTTGCTGGCGTGTTATCAGAAGCTTTGTGTTATGCGAGGTGCATTATATAATATATATATATATATATATATATTATATTATATTATATTATGCAGTTGGGACTGTTGAACGAGTATACAAGCAGGCAACTGTGTTAAGCAATAGTTGTGTTAACAATGTATTTAGTAATAATTCTGTTATTGTACACGCCTAGGAGCAACAGAAGACTAGGGCGTTGTAGAAGTAAAATTCATTATTATTCTGGTTAAAAAGCCCAGATATCAAGCGCAGACGATAGTTTTGTCCTTCCGATATCAAAATTTTGTTGGTCGCCGAAATTTGAAGAGGAATGTATATTTCATGACTAAAGATTAGTAGCTCACTTGTGGATAAATCTCAAGTTTTCTGGCGAGGAGGATTAGGTAGTCTGTAATACAAAGCCTAAGTTTAACCCATTTTCATCTAATTAAAACTATGAAATATCTAAATGAAGGACCCCTGCTGTAAAAAGCTTGTAATTTGTGTACCAAAATCTACGGACTAGTTTTGGCCATCTCAGAATGTTGCTGTGGTTTGAGGACATCTGATTCAAAAGCCCACAGACTAGAGGCTTTTACAATGGCTCTTGCAACCTATGCCATCTTCAATTCCAACCTGTCAGGTAAGAACCTGTCGCTTCCTCACCAGCCCCCCCCCTCCCCTTCCTCTTTACTCCTCTAAATCTTTCTCTAGGGTCACATTCCCTTCTAGAAGAGACGGCAATCAATATCCAGGGCTCTCCCATCCTGTGTTGTGTTAAGTTTAGATTAGGGCTAGAGTTACTGAGGAAAAAGCACCTAATGACACTTCAGGTTTCAAGTTTATTTATTTAGGCGAAAGCCAACCACATACATTGTAATGTCACATCAATAGATGTGTTAGGGGAAAAGAAAGGGGGGAGGGGGNNNGGGGGGGGGGAAGGAAAAAATATATACTGTATAATATACATAACCGTTACTTAATTACATTTAGTCACTAACATATTTTGTCTCTTTCTCTTTTTCTCTGTGTCACTCTCTCTGTCTCATTCTCCCACTAACTTTCTCTTTCACTATCTTACTCTCTCTCTCTCTTTTTCCCTCTCTCTCTCACTCACTCACACACACACACACACACACACACACACACACACACACACACACACACACACACACACACACACACACAC